>JAQGAP010004574.1:0-10254 GCA_034697805.1 Orchesella bifasciata
CCAAAACCCTACGATCCTGAGTTTAGTCTCTAATATTTGTTAAGGCATATATCATTAAGATAACCTTTCACCTTACATTATGTTACATAAGAGATATAAAACAAAGGTTGTTGGATTTCCCTGCTGGATCTACTGAACTACAGGATTAAGAGTTGACACGATAATATGACAAAGCGAGAATTGGAAAAGTTATACGAACTATAATTGCATGTTATCTTTATTATCTATTTTGATTTGGAGTTACTTTTCAACTGCCTGAAATAGGTAGCGAGAATAATACGGTGCATAATAACTAACTCGGGATCTTGTATGATATTCCAAGCAGTTTGTCACGAATGGTATGGTGCATTTGATACGGTAATATGATAGACTAGATCGGAAAATTCAATCAATTATTTGCATAATACTTTGAAAAAGAACTAGCATTTTTAATTATGGCTTTAATCTATCGTCTACCTTGCGGAATGCAATGCGTTTTTGAAATACGGCAACGATGAATGAAAATCCCCATAATTTTCGTATAGCAGACGAAGGTTTGTGTATTGCAAATGCATCACAAATTTTGTAATTTGAAAGTAATGATTCCTTGTCCGGTTACTAAAAATACGTTTCCACCAAATTTATGTTGGCGTGGTGGCGTAAAAGAAACTACGATGAAATCAGTAGTTTTTTTTTATATTAAAGTCAATTTGTAGGTATGTATTGGGTAAATCTACCAACCGATATATTAAATTTGAGTCAAATACTAAAATTAAATAAAACGAAAACTCAGGCATTGAAATCATTTTGATAGTTTAAAGATTACATGAATTTTTGAATGAATGAATGAAGCATTTTTTTTCACCTGCAGTATTGGTGAATTAGCATGGGGTTTACATATTTTTTTCAGTTAGAAAGGAACCATATGTTCAAGCGAGAACGGTAGCACATTTGCTAATGATATTCGCTTGGTTAGTTCAATTGGTATTTATACCTTTGTATACGCGTACACGTTTAAACACGACTCTTGCTGGTTAAACACACTATATAATACCGTATTTCTGGGAGTTGACACTCAAAAGTGAAGCTGAATGATTTGGTTGCAAGTACCAAGCGACCTTGTTGCTATCATCTATTTTCAGTCACATCCAGATTGTTCGTGCTCAGTTTACATAATTGACAGTTAAAAATAAGAAGCTACTGACTGGTTGCCATAATCCTTGTTTTTTGGAACAAGCTTTTGCGAACAGTTAATTGGATTTTCCCGTTTAGATCTTATCACTTTATCGCTCAAATACATATAGTATGCACTCATATTTCTACAAACATCGTGAACGCGCGTGAATGTGTTTTCAGCTGAAAATTGTTTTAATGTAATTAAATTTTAATCCTTTGATTTTACAGCTTAAAGCTGGATAACACACGTAAATTCCGGAAATCAAAATAAGTATACTGCTTTCCTTATGAGTGAAGCACACTGGATTTTCCAATTGAATTAGAAAAATTGAAAAAGTTGATTGATTGATTATACCACAACCAAGAATTAATTAAGTTGTCAAAGTTCATGGTATTAAAGGCTTATTAATTTATAATGATAAACAACCGTATAGTTCCAGCTTGCTGCTGCATTGATATATTTATCAGAAACAGATGACGTGCATTTGGATAAAATCCCTGACCTTTCATCGATCATGCCATGCCAAACTGCATGTGATACGTAGAATGACTGATAAGATGTGAAAGGAAAAACCAGTAAAACGTTCATAACTGTTCATTAAAAAATTGAATTATGGCATTACCTCAACTGTCCAAAGCTTTCAACATTGAAGCTTTCGTTTATGTAAGCAATGCATGCAATTAACATGGAATGAAAGCAACCAATTTAATATCATCTCAGGCATCGTCAATCAACTTAAGTTTGATATATTGTGTGATACGTCACGCCAGTTCTACTCACAAATTAAAGAAATAACGATTACAAATACATTTTTCATGGTATAAATACGGGCTGAAACGTACAAACGATTATCATTAGCAAACCAGTTTCAGCCGTCACTTGAAAGTCTCCATTAAACACAACATGATCCGCCAACTTCTCCTTGCAGCTCTGGTGGGAGTTGCCTTGAGCGCTCCTTCCAACAAGGTTGCCCAGTCCCTTGCAAGAACCCTGGAAACCCAGGGCACAGCAAATGTTGTTGTCGTCTTCAACCAAGATATTTCCGATTTGACCAAGGCAGTCGAAAGCAGAAGATTTGCTAGCCGAGGGCAAAAGATCAAAACTCTCAAGGCCGGTTTGGAACTGCTCGCAGAAAGCAGTCAAAAGAACGTCGTGTCCCTTCTTGAAAACAAGAATGTCAAATTCAGCAGTTTCTGGATCACAAACGAAGTGTTCGTGAAGGATGCCTCATCTGAACTTATCAAAGCTATCGCTGCCGTTTCTGATGTCATTGAAATTCGCGAAGAACAAACCCTTTACATTGACGAGCCAATCCCAGCCTCCAACCAAATCAACGCTGAATGGGGCATTGAGAAGATTGAAGCTGAAGCCGCTTGGTCTCTTCCTGGAGGAAACAATGGACAGGGAGTCGTTGTCTGTAAGTGTTTTCCTAACATTTTTTCGTGAAAACCCCAAATAAATTAGATGTGAAGAACAAATAACTGTTAATTTTGAATTTGTTTCAACAGCCACCATTGATACTGGTGTCAGAGCCACTCATGAAGCCCTCAAAAATAACTTCAGGAGCTCCAAGGGATGGTTCGATCCTTATGACAATACTGCAACCCCCACCGATGGAAATGGTCACGGAACCCACACATTAGGAACTATTGCTGGTTCTGGAGGCATTGGAGTTGCACCAGGAGCCCAATGGATTTCATGCCGAGGCTGTGGTTCCGTTTCCTGTACTGAACAAGCTTTAGTTGCTTGTGGTCAATTCATCCTTTGTCCAACTGACGCTGACGGGTCAAACGCTGACTGTGACCAAGCACCCGACCTTGTCAGCAACTCTTGGGGAGGTGGACAGGTAACTAAACTACTAGAAATTGGACTGAAATATGAAACTCAGATCACCTGGAATTTCGTTCTTTCAAGGCTAATTAAAATCGCTCATTTATTTAGGGTGATACCTTTTATGACCGAGTTATCGACCTCTGGAGACAAGTAGATATCATCCCCATTTTTGCTAATGGAAACGCCGGACCAGCCTGCGGTACTGCTAACTCTCCTGGAGATTCCCCCAAAGTTATTGGAGTCGGTGCCACAACTCCAGATGACGGAATCGCACAGTTTTCCAGTCTTGGACCTTCTGTTAATGGATATGTGAAGCCTGAGCTTTCTGCCCCTGGACAAAACGTTCGATCTGCATGGTCCACTGGTGACTCCGCCTACAACACCATTTCTGGTACGTCCATGGCTACTCCTCACGTTGCTGGAGCGGCTGCTCTTATTCTCTCAGTCAATCCCAGCCTCGGATACGGTGGGGTTAAGGAATTACTCCAAAACAATGCTGACCGCGACCTCCAAAGTGCTACTGACTGTGATGGCGTTCCAGCAGACACCTTCCCCAACAATGTCTACGGATACGGAAGGATCAACGCCCGCAAAGCCCTTGCTGCAGCTATCAGCGGAGTTTAAACAATGCTAACTTAATGGTTTTGCAGATATTTAGTATTTTTATTATAATGACTGATACATTTCACATGATTAAATAAAATTAGTAACGCAACAAATTTTTTCAGCCTAAATTTAATTAATATCTACATTTCCCATATCTGAAATAGTTGGCTAATGCCTCGTGTAGTATGCTGAAAAGTCAAAGGAGCTGCGCATTTATTTATAGGCATTTCATGGAAATTGCATAAAAATGTGGAATGCTGACATTGAAAATTACTGATAGACCTTCATTTTGGGTGATATCTGCGTTCTCAATTGCTTACTTGCATCTAATATAAGCTAGTTTCGACTTTATTTCGTGGAAAAGCCATTTAAATCATTGACACATCTTAAAAGTCACATGTCACATACTTTGATAAATGTGTTGGTTGGTATTTGATTTGAATGCACAACTAGCGTTATCTGGAAGGTGACGTGTGATAATAACTGCCAAAAAAGTATGACAAACAAATACAATGAATATTTGATAAGATTGAAGTTGTAAACCCTTTCTTGCTTTTTAAACTTGGCATGCATTTGACGCTGTGATTCTTTAATCGAAACTATAGGCATCGAAACCTGCGATATTTAGGAGAAAGGTATCCGATATTCATACTCGTTTCATTCGCAAGTTGCGTTTTCAAAAAAATGTATCGAAAGAAATATTTCATCTCATTGACTCAGTTTTATTAGCTTATGGAAGTTTTTTACCTCTGGAGATAAGTTGACGTCATCCCCATTTTTGCTAGTGGAAAAAATGCTTCTAGAAATTAATTGTATTGGAAATTTTGTGGAAGTGCTTGTAGTGGCTACAACTTAACTTCTCTTATTATCGTCTTGTTTAATGAAATAATGTTTACCGCTAATGCATTTTCTTGATTTAATTTGCCTACTATCAATAGGGTTTACTTATTAAAACAGCAGTAGAATTTTTCTATATAAAACACAACCCTAATATATGAGCATACTCCCTTGAAATCGCCAAATTTACCGTCGCATCAGCAAAAGTTATATTGAATTTAAAAAACGAGTTAATCGATTCGAATCCCACTGCTAATCCAACTGGAAAGTCCGACGTTCCTTTTCCATAAAAACGCATGCAACATTTGCTTTCTGGAATTTCCTGGTTTCAACATCGCTTTTTTCCAAAATCCAAGGGATTATGATTGCATTATATAATATTCTGCTTGTAAAGTACGACAGGGTTAAATGTTGAAGGTTTGATGCTCAAATGCACGTAATGTGACATGTGATTGACAAGATGTAAATTGGGAAGACCTGTAAATATTTGTATCTGTTGATTCCAGTAAAAATCATGCTCATGTCATCGGATCAACAGCTTTGTTACTCAACTTTTCGATTACGTAAAGTGATCGAGTTTCGCAATAAAACTGGTTGTTACAAAAATTGGATTACCTATTCCATATCATATTGTGCATGTTACCGCATCCATCAACTTCAGATGGATTGCCAATTTGTTGAAGAAGTGTGTAATACATCACGCTAAAAATACTTAACTCAGGGAAAACAGATTATTTATTAATTTGCAGGGTATAAATACAGTATGCAAAAGGTGAAAAGTGCATCATTTGCAGCTCAGCATTTGTCATCATTAAATATACAGTTCTGTTTACAACAAACATGATTCACCAACTCATCATCGCAGCTTTGGTTGGAGTTGCTCTTAGCGCTCCTTCCAACAAGATTGACCAGTCTCTTGCTGCAGCCTTTGAAAAACAGGGATCAGCAAATGTGGTCGTTATCTTCAAACAAGACACTTCTGATGTGATCAAGGCGATCAACAGCGGAAGGTTCGCTAGCCGTGGCCAAAAGATCACAACTCTCAAGGCCGGTTTGGAACAGCTCGCAGAAACCACTCAAAAGAACGTGGTCTCCCTTCTCCAAAGCAAGAAAGCCAAATTCAGCTCATTCTGGATCAGCAACCAAGTGTTCGTGAAGGCTGCCTCTGCGGAGCTTGTCAAAGCTATCGCTGCCTTTTCAGAAGTTTCCGAGGTTCGCCAACAGCAAACTCTCTACATTGATGAGCCAATCCCAGCTTCCAACCAAATCAATGCTGAATGGGGCATTGAGAAGATTCAAGCTCCAGCGGCTTGGACTCTTCCCGGAGGAAACAACGGACAAGGAGTCGTTGTCTGTATGTTTTATACAATATTTCTGCATGAAATGTTTCAATTTGTTGACAGAATAAATTATTAATAGTTACAATAATTCAACAGCCACCATCGATACTGGTGTGAGAGCTACTCACGAAGCCCTGAGAAATAACTTCAGGAGCGCCAAGGGATGGAGGGATCCCTACGACAACTCTGCCAGCCCCACCGATGGAAACGGCCACGGAACCCACACATTAGGAACAATTGCTGGTTCTGGAGGAATTGGAGTTGCACCAGGAGCCCAGTGGATTTCATGCCGTGGCTGTGGATCCAATGCCTGTACCGAAGAGGCTCTCGTCGAATGTGGTCAATTCATCACTTGTCCCACTGACGCCGACGGATCCAACGCAGACTGCAACCAAGCTCCCAACCTTGTCTCAAACTCTTGGGGAGGTGGACAGGTAATAAATCGAGCACGAGCTCATCTTAATCATCAAACACAAAGTGAATTTTGTAAATTCATTACTATTTTTTAAATATCTCATTCGTTTAGGGTGCCACTTTCTACGACGCTGTTATCCAAGCATGGAGAGCTGCCAACATTGTTCCCGTTTTCGCCCAAGGAAACGCTGGTCCATCCTGTGCAACTGCCAACTCTCCCGGAGATTCCTCAAGCGTCATTGGAGTCGGCGCCACAACTGTTGCCGATGGAATCGCATCCTTCTCCAGTCTCGGACCCGCTGTTGGTGGAGGTGTAAAACCTGACTTCAGTGCCCCTGGCGAAAACATTCGATCCGCATGGTCCACTGGTGATGACGCCTACAATACCATTTCTGGTACGTCCATGGCCGCACCGCACGTTGCTGGAGTGGTTGCACTTTTACTTGCAGAAAACCCAAGTCTTAGCTACGAAGGGGTTTTGCAGGTAATGCAAATTAATACTGATCGCGATGTCCAAGATGCCGCAACCTGTGGTGGAACCCCATCAAATCGTTTCCCCAACAATGTCTACGGATACGGAAGAATCAACGCCCGCAAAGCCCTTGCAGCTGCTATCCGTGGATAACTTTATAATTTGTGTACAGATATTTAGTTTTTTATTGTTTAGTGAAACATTTCAGCGAAATAAATATTTTAAGTAAAACAACACACTTCTTCATCTTAATTTTAATTACTGTTCGGTTGTAATTGACGGAAAGTGAACAAGAAATACTGTGTATGTATGTCGTATATTAGGAATACTTTTATTTACGACAGATTTTAAAAGAATGCTTTAGTGGAACATGCAGATTATTTTTTCCGCCGTATTTCTAAAAAGGTTTTTAAATAGTTTTACCGCTTTTGATTTAAAAAAATTGGTTAGCTTTATTTTCAAAACAAATTTTTAGCGTTGCATGTAAAAAATTAAGATTATTCAATTAAATGAAGCAGTTATCAAAATGAGTATAAACATTAATCGGGCTGATTTTATATTTAAAATACATGCAAGTACCGAAAGAAAGAAATGCAGAATTCCTGATGGAGTTATTTCATCTAGTTCCCTTAGGAATGTATTTTTTAGTTCATTTTATTGCTAACAATTCGTTGACGCAACCAAATTTTTGATTATACAAATATGTACTACATATATTATTTAGAGACTAACGAATATACACGATTTTAATTAAACGTACACAAACTTGTTGTTGAATTTTGATATTAATGTTTAATCACAAAAATCCTGAGCAAGTTGTTTCTTCATATAAATTGGTTTTGTACCTGTTAAAGTGGTGAATGCCTTTTTGGAAGTATATGCGTATGCGAAACCTATTCAGTAAATTTATCATAAATTCTATTCCACATAAAAAAGTTTTTAAGGGTATGTATGTATATATCATATAATTTACACGACACGTGTATAAATTATTACAGAGGGTGGTCCGCTTAATTTGGGACAGATTGTCTGGTTAACTGCTCTTCTCCCTTTTGTTCGATTGACTTGAGATTTTGTATGTGCGATGTACAAGCGTTTATGTCAATGTGTGTGAAATTTGGTAATAATACCTTGTGAAATTACGAAGTTATTAAGTAAAAACGATGAAGTAGTCATTCGGACCTTTTCCGAGCAAGGTAGGTCAGCAAGATCAATTGTAAAGTTAATGAAATTATAGGGTGTAGTAATTTCCAGGTCATTAGTTATAGAGTAAGAAGTGGGGAAGATAATTGACCTTATGAAAAAAGGACTCCAAACGTCATTTTCGAGGTCAATCGTATGACTGGCCAGAAAAATCCCCCCAGTCAAGGAGAAATGGCGAAAATGTGTAGAGTATCAAGAAGAACTGTCCACCAAATTAATAGTGAAAATTTGGAGTGGAAAAAAGTAATGAATCCAAAGTTACACGGTCTGATAGATAGTCATGTCGCAAACCGGAAGTCCAACGTTAGAAAGCTGTATGAAAACCATTTAGCCAGGGATAAGTTCGAATTTGCTGTCACACTGGATAAAGCACTCTTCAGGGTAAATTTGACGGGAAAAGGAAAATTTGTTGCGTAAAAACTAGAGAAAATGTTCCCGAAAGATGGGTGTGTGTAACGAAGGAAAGTTTTGGTACCATCTCATGATCATCAGAGCAATGTCGAGGCGTGGGGTACTACCACCGATGAAAGTCCCCCCAAATGCCAAAATAAATGTTGAGCAAAACGTGGAGAATGTTCTGAAACTTTTAACTATGAAGAAAATTACAAAGCTGTATCCTGAAGAAGAATCAAAGGGATTTGTTCACCACGACGCAGCCTCGTCTGACACCGCGAAGAAAACGCAGCAGTACTCCAACGAGGTGGCAGATCTAAATGGGTCAACCATCATAAAAACTTTGGAACTACCCACCAAGTCTCCTGACATAAAAAGAATTGATCTTTTTGGTTTGGCTTCTTAAAACAAGCAATTTGGATGCGACTCGCACGGACGTTGGAGGGACTCTGGAAAGTTTTAAATGACTACTTCGTCGTATTTACTTAATAACTTCGTCATTTTTGAAGGAATTGTTCCCAAATTTCAAACACTTTGAAATAAACGCTTGTACATTGCACATACAAAATCTCAAGTCAATCGAACAAAAGGGAGTAGAGCAGTTAACCAGATAATCTGTCCCAAATTAAGCGGACCACTCTTTGTATTACGTAACATCACAATACGAAGAAAACTATTTAAATTTGGCATTATTAATACCTACGCCAAAAGCTTTACATATAAATGCTAATGTGTTATTAATAATTAATAATGTAATGTTATGTATGTATGTTTATGTATTTAAAACACGAAGATTTCTTATATACATCTAAGCAGTTATATTTGACATTTTAAAAGTATTTAAATGCTTGATTAATAAACAAGTGAAATTTCTTGTATGTTTATGAGCAAGTTGGATAGCTGCACAAAAACAATATCAAAAATTATTAGTAAACTGGCTTTTGTATAGCTCCCAAAATAACCGATTGGGAATGACAAGCAGTGTCTACACGAACGAAGCATTCGCTTTTCAGCACGTGAATATAAACGTGCCCTCCATTGCCGTTGAAAGTCTTGCGAAGTCGAATCAAGCTTGGCCGCAACTGGTACTAAGATACAAAACATGCAAACTACAGTTATTCCCAACGCCACATTGGATAGTGCAATAATTCCATGGAATGTTTGCCGAATCGCGAAAAACAAACTGAAGATCAAAATACACATGCCAACAAGTATCAATAAAGGAGTGTAAACACAGAGAGCATTCCTTAAGACACAACTCAGTACTGTCAGCTGTCGATGAATCATCATTTTTGGGTAGAACGATTGTTTACTTTTTGTAGTGTTACAGACTGCCAATTGGATTCCCTTTTCTAATTCAATTATGAGTATAATGTATATTATATACAATTGAAGGATCACACAATCACCAAGTAGGATTACACACATTACTAATAAAGATGTGATTAATCGTCGCAGCAATTGACTCATCCCGGTTGGTGCTACCTCTATAACAAGATGAGAAACCGGGTCTACTTCCACTACCAATGGCAGCACCAAAGCCCCAAGGGAGAATAAGATGATTCCAGTGCTGAACAGATAAATCGTAATGGTTCCTTTATCTTTGGTTATGAAACGACTTTCGCTGTATTCATGGTTGAAATTACTGCCAAACACTTTCATAGTATTTAAAATATCCACCAATTCATTCCCGTGAGTGTCCATTGTCCACATTCCAAATATAATCAGGAGCGACAGTGCCAACGCGCAAACATAGAAGAGCATAGAAATAATGTCGAAACTCCATTTTTCAGATTGACATCCAGGACGGTATATTTGGAGCAGAAGGATGTAAAGAATTCTGGAAGCAAGTCCTACCATAATCGACTCGAAGACGCGATACAAAGAGATTTTCTTGTTAAACCCACCAACCTTTTTGTTTACGGTTATGAAAGATGGGTTTTGATATACAAAGGCTTTTTCTTGATTGCTGTACTTCATTGGAAACGAAATGATTTTCT
>JAQGAP010004575.1:0-10252 GCA_034697805.1 Orchesella bifasciata
TCAACTACAGTGATTATCGCAGGTCCTTTATTAGGATCGTTTGTGACCATCTGCTGAACTTTACCATCTGAAGGCATACCAGGTTTATCATGTCGTATCTGGAAGGTAGGTGGTTGATGTCCCATGACATGGTTCGGAATATTTGCCGTAATGTAGTGAGGAGAAAACGATGTAGGATGTTCGGGCTGGCCATAGTGTGGGCCTTCAGATGTTAATCGAGCATGTCCAGGAATTATACGCATGTCAGCCTGCAATTCAAAACATATTTAATTATGATTTCAAATTTTTTCAATGTTTCAGACCAGACGAGAGAAGCTAAATCAAGAAAAATCTATTTAATAAAGTTAAAAAATCAGGTTGCCAAACAGAGAGTGAGGTTTAACGTAGAGCAAAGTAAAAACTACCAGTTTCTTTAAATCTAAGCCTATAGGCTTAATTATAATTTTAACTACGAGCTTATTCCGCTTCTGCTACAAATCGTACCTGGGACACTTTTCGTGTCATTAAAGTAGAAGTAGGTTGTGCTTGGCAATGGTTTGACATTGAATGGGATGTCAAAGTCATCACCTCACTATTATTATTTCTCCCATTATTCGACTTTGAATCTGATACGCTATTATTAATTGACGTTTGCGTAAAGTCCAATGGCACGCAAGAAGAAGAAGAGTCCTATGATACCAGATTGAGATTTGTATTTACAGCTGAAAAAACTATTTACAACAGACACCCACCCACCCAAAAATAATATAGATAAGTACTTACCCCTGGTGTATCATACGGGGATCGGTGTTGTGGAATACCTCGCTGTTGGTTTGTATGAGCAGGCAACTGCTCATGTGGCATAGGTACACGACCAGGTTTTGGACTATGAGCAGGGGGATGTAAAGATCCTCCATGCATTTCAACAACTCTTTGATTTGACGGCATACCAATGAGCTCCTGTTATACAAACGAATATACACACTCATCATCAAGGGAGGAATCGCAATGAAACAACATTAAAGTGGCATTATAGTATTAAAAGACAATGTCTACTTACATTAGGTCTTGGACCATGCTCATTCGAGTCATCCTTTCCGGTGGTCAAACGAATACCTCCTTCACCTGCACTTCTAAGGAAAGCCTCTTGTAGCGTTCTATGTTGCTGGAGCTGCTGTTGCGTCATCGGTATTTGAGAGCTAGGAGAGCTAACGACCGTCCTGATGAGGTACGGTGGTCCAGTCGGAATAGAGCCTGGAGTGGACGTTAACACAACATTAGGCATTGTTTGCATTATAGCTGTTTTTCGCTGTTGCTCTTCTCCAGCGTTAATCTTTGTCACTGTAGTTGCCATCGGTATTTCAGGCAAGTGTACAAGTTCAGGCTTTCCACCTTGTTGTGAAGTTGGTGTCTGAACTGGACCTGGCCCTGGAGTGTGTCTCGAGTTCGGCCTTGGCGACTGTCTCTCTGGTGGTTTGTTTGTGGTTAGCTGAAGAATCTGAGGTTGCTGATGCTGGAACACACCTGAAGGTACACCGGTTGCAACGAAAACACCTCTGTTGACAGGAGGATGACCCGGTTGAAAGGCTCCTTGTGGTGGTCCTTGGTTGTTATTTGGAATCCCAGTCGGCAACGGGTTTCCAATGCTGGAAACAACCGTTGTGACTTTTGAATGGTGAGATACAGGCATTGCATACGAAACAGTGACGGCTCTGAGAATGGCCCCTCCAGATGACAATGGAGGAGGTTGGGATACTGATGGCTGCTGCATTGGAGCATTTGATAAAGCCATATGTGCCCTGATGGGAGAGCCTTGTGGCTGGAATGCAAATGCTGTTGGTGGCTCATTTGATTTCCGTTGCTGTTGTGCCAACATGGCTGACAACCCTTCATGTTTGGTCATCGGAATCTGCTGGTGCGGAAGTAGAGGAGTGTGTTTCTCCAAAATTGAAGCTCGAGTTGTCATTGGGTCTCTCTCCATGATCCTGCTGATTACCGTGGGCGTATGACGATTGGCCATGTTTATTTGGGGCATCTGATGCATGCCGGCTTGAACGATCCTACCTTGGGAGTCATTCGGTTGACCCATGATAGGCACGTACTGTCCCTCATCCGAGTGAAGCATCGGTGTTAGTATGCCAGTCTGTGGATCAATTAGGGTTTCCAATTTATTAGGGTCTTTAGTAGTAGTTTTGTTAGGATCCAATTCGGAATTTCCAAATTTGCCAACCTTTGGAACCTGAGTGTCAACTTGGTGTCCTCCAATCACTCCCAAAACTTGGTTTGATCCATGTCTCTGGGGCTCGGGTCTGTTTACCATTCGTGTAACAGATGCATTTTCATCGGGAGAGTCCTTGCTTCTGGAACGAGATCTTCTGCCAGCCCTCTGAGCAGGCTGAGCCACTGGTGCTGGCATCGGAGACTCTGCGAACGGAAGGTCCCCATTGTGAAGCTTGCGGATAACTTCATCAATTGCTTCATCAATTGTACTACGAGTAGCCACGGGAGGAGGAGGTGGAGTACCTTTGGTAGATGCTGAGATAACCGGTGGAGTTAATGGCAACAATGGAGTTGACGATGGAGCTGCAGACACACTGACTGGTGGTGACTCCATGTTAGCTACCATGCTGGAAACAACGCTGGAGACCACACTAGCAACCGCACTGGACACCTGTGTAACAATTGGTGGCGGTGGAAGGAGTGCTAGCGCAGAAATAACTGAAGAAGGTACTGATGTAGGTACAGTCGTTACAGGTACAGGAGGAGGTGGCGGAACCTGCACAGGAACAACAGGTGTTGTTACTATTGTTGGAGCTGGTGTTGGTATTGGAATAGGCAGCGAAACAACTACTGGTGGTGGCGGCGGTGGCAGTTGTACAACTGGTGGAGGAGGTGGTTGTGAAACCAAAAGAACGCTTGGAGCTGCTTTCTCTGGCTCTGGTTGAATTGGAGGCTGCTGTGGTTGAAGAACCGGCATGGGCAACGATACAACAGGTGGACTTGGTATCTTTATTTCCGGAGCCGCTGCTACTACAACAACCGGAGGTGGAGGCGCTTGAACAACTGGAGATTTTGCTGGTGGTGATATCATGGGTGGTGTTTGACGGGTATGAGTTATATGAGACTTTTCGGAGCGTTTTTCAGAACGCTTTTCAGACTTGTCATCATCCGAGTCATGGAACTCATAAATATCTCCAGCTTTGCTTGAACTCTCTTTTTTGTAAGTTGGAAGAGAAATTTTAACCGGGACGTCTGGAATCTTTGCAGCCTCAACGACCTTGTTCTTTATTGTTTCAACAACAACAGCATCAACAGATACTTCTTCAATTAATGATGATGCAGGTTGAACTTTCACCGGCGAGGGTGTACGAGGGATATTTAGTACTACAGGTTTCTCAGCAGCTGGCACCATTGGAACCACTGGCACAGTTGGTGGTTCTTCTTCGCGAACTTCTTCAACTTCTCCCTCGTCAATTTGCAGCTCCTTTGGAGACCTGTTGTCATCATAACTCCAAGGATCTGGCTCATCCCTATCTTCATCTTTGGCATCATCAACATTGTCAGGAGGTGGAATTGTGGCAACAGCAGAAGCTGTTTCATCAATAATGGCTTCGGTCGTTTCAACCGGTTTTGGAACAACATCTTCGACTATTCTCAAAGTAGGTGGAGAATGGGCAGGTACAGGTAAAGTTGGAGCAACAATTAGCGGCTTAGCTTCAGTTACGGATGTTGGCAAGCCATCTGCTCCATCATCCACTTCCTCGTCAAAACCAAGTGTTCCCAGGATGGTGGCAACTGCAACATCAGTTTCTTCTTGAGATATCGTGGCACTGTCTTTGGGAATATCATCTTTAACCACCTCATCTTCAGGATTTGCAGATGGTGGCGGAGGAGACTTTCTTTCCAAAAGCACAATACTTTCAATAGCTTTGTCTTGTTCAACCAAACAACTCAACTTTTTCTCCTCTTCCTCCTTTCTCTTCCATTCTGGATCAATTTCTTCCTTGATGATTTCTCTCGTCGCATCAACAATAATATCTTGCTCATCCGCAGAAGCTCGGATGGCATCTGTGATAGCGTCCGTAATCTTCAGCTTTTCATCGTCCTCATCATCATCACTCGAAAACATTCCACGCATCTCCTTCTCACACTGATCAATAATCTCAGGATCCTGTTTGATAACAATTGCAGGTGTAGTAGTAGTAGGTGTAGGTAGAGGAGGAGTTAGAATTGGTGTTGGAGTGGGGGCCCTGATGGCAATATCCGGAACAGGTGGAACAAGAACAACAGTAGTCTCCTTATTCTTTGGAAGAGTTGGCGATATTATGGATGGAGCTTTATCGCTGGGTACAAAGTCACTATCAATTTTCAGCTCGGAAATTGGTGATGCAGCCGGTGAATTGAAGAGAGCATCATAGTCAACACTTTCAGGCTTGCTCTTGGACGACTCCTGTTTAGTAAAACTGGACTGTGAGGACAATGGAGTTCCCTCATGCGTCGAGCTTCTCTTTGACCGTTTTTCTTTGTGATGCTTTTTCTTCTTCTTTTCTGGAGACTTTGTGGGGGCGGCAGACGCAGATGATTCTGGTTGTGGTTTTGGATGGGCATGGGCAGTGCTAATCTCATTTTCATCAGCATCAACACTATGAGACTCTGAGTGTCGTGAAGAAATAGAGAATCTCTCACTCTTCTCAGAATGATGACGAGAAGATTTGGGCTTCTTCCCAACCACCACCGAATCATCACAACTGCTCGGCGTAGTCAATACCACAGTTGGAGTTTTGGGACGCTCGTGATCCGACTCTCTCGCATCATCAGAGTCGGAACTTGATGTCATTGGTCCAAATAACTCCTCCATTGTTGCACCGGATTCCCGTTTCTCCAAATTGTGACTTCCGCCATCTCCACTGGCTTCCCCAGGAATATAATACTGTTTACGGGATTTCAATGACGATGAGCTCTTGTGACTGCGATGTCTCTTTTTATTTTTGTTTTCCTTGTCACGATCCCGAGACTTGTTAGACTTTTCTCTTCCGGGTTCTCTCTCCTTCTCTTGTCTCTCCTTGATTTTCTTCTCTTTGTTCACTGGTTGAGCTACCGGCTCATTCTCATTCTCCGACGAGTCAGTTGAATCAAACAATGGCTGCTTGCGACTTTTCTGTTTTGTGGATGATTTTTCTTTGAGTTTGGTTTTGTGAGGCTGCTGCGGCTGAGGGACTGAAACTGAATGTACTTGTACAGGAGGCTGAGTCGGTGTCGGCGCAGGCGTTGTTGGGGTTGGCTGCGGTTTATGTAGCACAGTTGGTTCTCCTCTTTCTACTGCTGCATCACTGCTATCAGAATCGGAGTAAATGTTATGCGCATTATACTTTGATTGATGATTTGATAGCTGGTCACTGAAGCTGACGTATGGTTTCGAGAGCTTTGATGATGATGACATGGAGGAGGCAGACATTTTCTTCCTTTCACTGTTTTCAGCCTCGGAATGACTCTCATCTGAGGACTTTGTACTACCTGAGAAGGAGAGGTTGTTGCTCGACGCCAAAGAACTTATTGGGTGTCGGCTAATGCTGCTGGAACTCAACTTTTTCTTCTTTTGGTCAGGTGGATGTGTTGAGCTTCCTTGAGAGTCATCATCCGAATGAGAGAATAGAGTTGAAGAGGAATAAATGTTTGGTCTACTTGGGGACTTGTTTGACCTCTTGGCTCGCTTTCTACTCTTTTCATCATCTTTCCTGCTCGACTTATTCTTCATTTTCCTCTTGGACTTGGATTTGGTGCTGCTCATGCTCGACTTGGCTCTCTCTTCGTCGTCAGAGGATTGGGCTTTCTCAGATCCGAGCTGCCGAGACTCCTCGAGATGTCTTCGGCGATGCTGCTCCAGATCAAAGTCATTCATGGGGTCGATGTGAGATCCCTCATCATCAGAGGATGAATTCGACATCGACTTCCTTTCCTCAATGGAGGTAGAGCGTTTCTTCTCCTCGCGTTTCGCCCTACACAGGGAGTCAAAATGACTTGATTCAGAATTGGATTTTTATGTTAAAATCTGGGGCAAATCAAAATAAAAAGTAATACATGGATCAAAACATACCTTGATTGTTTCAATTGCTTGAAGGATTCTGAAACCTTCTCCAGCTTGCGTTTCTCCTCTTCTTGCTGCTTTTGTGCTGCAGTATTGTTTTTGCATGCACGATTGGAACGTTTCACTTTGTCATACATTGACACGTAGTAATCGCTGTAATCAATCACCACGTCGAATATGGAATGATGCTTCTTTTCCTCCTCAGTTTCTTCATCATTCAGGAGATTAACAGGACCATCTTAATTAGATTTTAAAATGTCAGCAAATATTAACAACACAATTCAACATCATAATAATCAAAACGGCCTTTATTTATAAGTATTCTTATTATATACCTGAATCGGAAGAGCCACTATCCTCTACTACTAGACGGCGACGCTTTTTTGGCTCCTTTTTTCTGCTCTTGGATTTATCCGAATCTCCTCCTCCCATTCCAGAAAGGGAATCCCCACCTCCAGACTTGTGACGATCACGCTTCCCCTCCGAATCTCTTTTTTCCGAGGAGCGCTCAGATTTACTTTCACTCCTTCGCTCACTTGAGTGTTCCAATTGGTGACTCGATGTTGATGAGTGCTCCTTTTGGGCATCATTTTCTGCATCAGCATCTGAATCCAAAGAGCTAGGATGTCGCTGCTCCTTTGGCTTTTCTCTATCCTTTCGTGAAGATTTGTTTGATTTACTTGAGGATGTTCCTTCTTTAGATTTACTACTGCTGGAACCACTATGACTGCTCACATGACTGTGGTGCTTTGACAAGGACTTTGAGGATGATGATGATGCACTATTTTCCTTCCCAGAAAATTTTTCTTTATCCTTTTCCTTTTTATAGGACGAGTCCTTGATCATACTTGAGTCTTGCTTGTGAGTTGAACTTGATGAGTGGCCGTCAGTTGAGCCACGGGATTTTTGTACCTGGTGATGACTGCTGCTGTGATGCTTTGAAGATGAGCTACTGCTGGAGGATTTTGACTTGTGATGATGATCCCTTTCTCGGACATCGGATTTCTCTCGTTTAGGTTCCGCATTTGAGAGTGACGACTCTTTAGCAGGGCCAGAACTGCTAGTACTGCTTTTCTCAGACTTTGAAGAAGATTCCTTCTCAGACGACCGATCTTTGGAAGACAGTTTGTCCTTTGAAATGCTCGGGTCTTTAGCACTTTCCCTAGAGTCTTTACTTTCACTTCCTTTAGATGATCTGTGATGATGGTGGCCACTCTGCTCGGGTTCCTTTTCAACTTTTGGTTTCTTACGTTCTAAAATTCAAACAAAAGTACATTAATGAAAACACTTCAAGGAAATACTTTAGGTTGTGAAAAATATCCAAAACATTAAAAATCTTATTATTCATACCTTGATCATTCTCTTGGGAGCTCAATCTGCGCTTTGCTTTGCTGCTCTCTTTATTGTCTCTGTCACGTTTGTGGGAATGTGAGTCTTTCGACATGGATGTGGAGAAAGAGGAGCGCTCTCCGCTATTATCGCGATGTTCTTTCTCCTTGTCTCGTTTCTCCTTCTTGTGATGACTACTGCCACTACTACTGTGATGTGACTGTGACTCTTCATTTTTATTACTAGAATCTCCAGATTTGTTGTTGGATGTGTCACCTTTTGATTCCTTTTCTTTTCTGCTACTCCGCTCCTCCTTGTCTTTAGAAGATCTTGAGGAGGATGTAGAACCCCCTTGATTTGAATGAGAATCACTTTTAATGTTCGATGGACCTGACTGATGTCCACCACCGCCACTGGACACTGGTGTCGACGAACCACCACTCGACCGTCGCTTTTTATCCTTATCTTTCTTGGAACCTTCTTTTGAAGATGAGGTGTTGATAACCTCATTTCTTGATGTTAAAAGTGGGGTCTGAACAGTGGCAACAACAGCCACAGTTGTTTCCTGATGTACCGGTTGAACTTTTGCACTAATCTCATCCTTTAAACTGCTCAGCTCGCTCTTCTTACTTATCAAAGTGTTCATTGGGTTCACAGCTTTGCTACTACTTGCTGCTGCTGCTACCGGAGCTTCTTTTGGTTGCACTTTCTCTCTAAAACTATTATGATGTGGATGATGAAGATGCACCACATCAGAACCACTAACACTTGCGAGCTTTTCTCTACTCGTTTCTGGAGGAGGTGGAGCATCGCTGGATTTTTCATTAGAAATTTGTAAATTTTGCTTCGCATCAAGTGAAGTGCTTGCTGCCGAACTCGTTGTTTCCACGCTTATTCTACGTGGAGTTACAGTACGAGAACTGTCACCAGAGACGGGCGTATCAGGCAAGCTAGGACCACTGCCGCTCGGGAAATTGGATTGAAATCCGGAAGGAACTGCTGGAGAGTTTTTTCTGGATTCCAAACTGAGAGATCTTTCCACCGCACGTGGCCCACTGTTCTGAACAACAGGGGATGGAGAGGGGGCTGCTGAAATTATAGCGTTGAACGCCTGAGCAGCAGAGTGTGTGCTAGTCACAGGCGTGTGGGGTGTATGCTGTAGGACATTTGTCAGCTTTTTTACGACATTGAAGCCTACCTCTGGCTTCGTCACTCCTGTAGCACTAGTTGACGCAATTATTGATGAATTATCATTTGGTGCTTTCACCAGCGCAATGGGCAGTGACGGAGGTGAGGTTGAGAGTTTTGTACTACCAGAACATGAAGGAACTCCAAAAGATGATGTTGATGGTTTGTTTGAACTGGGTATGCTGAAGGATTTTTGCACAATTTGTCCTATTGACCGGTTTAACAACTGCGGTGTGACATTTGCATTGAGATCTTTCACCTTTTCAGGAGCATTCTTCCCAACAATGGCACTGGAAAGACTTGGTGAATAGCTCGGTGAGGAGACTATTGGTGTATGAGGTTTTGAGGATGTTGTGCCATTAAAGCTGCCACTAACGGGTGAAATGCAGACGGGTGACGAGAGAGGAGGCAAGCAATTGCTACTTACTGCCAACGGTGATGTTTGCCCCAGGAAAGGAGCTGAGGAAGTGGAGGAGCAAGAGGCAGACCTGGATAACGTGGGCAGTTTCCAGTTGGTAGTTGTTGTGAGCAAGGTTGAAGGTTTCGTTTCATATTTCTCACTATAGTTAACAAGCCTCTCACAATCCTCATCAAATATCGTTTTCTTTGCTAACACAGTTCTTCCAATATCAGAGGGCCCAGTGAAATGAGGAATGGTTTGTTTAATTTTGTCAATCAGTGAGTCAGGTTTGCTACTACTACTCCCATTAACATCCTGACTACTGGAATTACTTAACAGGGGGGAATGTGACACAGGTGTATGCTTTAAAATTTTCCTGTTTCCATCCCAAGTGTCATACTTTTCACAAAGGTTTTTCACCCTTTGCTCCAATGAGTCTGCTGTTGGAGAATGCCGGGGAGACAGCCCCCCTTCCGAGTCCGAAGAGAAACCGGTACCACTTGCACTTTCATCGTTTTCCACCACCTCGCTCTTGGCTTTCACTTCCTGCACACTTGTCACTTGCTCCGTGATTATAATTGGTTCACTTGACACAGCACCACCAAAACTGATGTCTTCCCTTTTCACACTACACTGTGAAGGAGTGTTTGATGAATTTTCAAAAACATTTGTACTTGATCTGGAATATGCTGGAATCTCAGGCGACTCGTTAAAAGGGGAAAAAATACTGGTATCGTTTGTAGACGATAGCATCACAGACGAACTCGCCCCGCTTGACGGAGAGATAGTTGGGCTCACCACTTTTTTTGCAGTATTGCCACTACAACTACTACTACTATTACTAGAACTGGATGATTTTGGATCCTTGACAGGAATTGTGCTCGGGGTTTTCACCACCGCTTTCGGAACAACTTCTGATGATGGGGTTGTCGGCTCAGGTTTTGATCGGGTGGGTGGGGTAGCGGAATCGGATTTTATACTGGGAGATGATAATGCAGGAGCATCAAACCCTTCGGGGTTTTCATCACAAAGTGGTGTTCCAGGTCTATCATCACTATCCTCGGTTCCCTGAGAGTTTGAAGCTAATGCTGTCGGTGGTCGCACTAATTCACTCTTTTTATTATTAACAGTTTTTGACGACAGGACGCTCTCATTGTCCTGATTGGAATGGAGGACGTTACTTTCTGGGGACGAATTCAAATGATTTCCAGAATCCGCTGAGGTTCGTCTGACTTTACAATCAACTACCCTCTTTTGTGGATCTGTGAATT
>JAQGAP010004576.1:0-10249 GCA_034697805.1 Orchesella bifasciata
TGAAATTTGGTGTGTAGATCAATCAACCGATTCCCCAGGGGGAACTTTTCACCGTTTCCCAAAAATCGAATTTGTTATGAAAATACAGCAAGTTTTCAAAAACGAGTTTTGCGGTTCATACATTTGCCTTACTGGTTTGCAACCAAATATATTTCGTTGAACTCTTAAGCATATAAAATCGAGCCAAATTCGATTTTTGGGAAACGGTGAAAAGTTTCCCCTGGGGAATCGGTTGATTGATCTACACACCAAATTTCAGGTCATTTGACCTAAAATTGACCCGGGAAATCGTGACCCCTCCTTTTACTTTCAGGTCGCCCCAGCAAGAGAGTGTCAACTTACCCCAGCTAAAATTTGTCTCTCTCTACTTGTTTTACCTTGTCTTTCTTTCAGGCACAAAAAATTATTGTTCTTAAGACATCGAGTTTGAAAAGATTCAAAATGGTTTGAACTTACTGTATAACATGTGTCACATACGTTGGTAGACAACGTAACTGACAAGACAAATTCGAAATTGTTTATTGGCTCACCCAATGCAAAACTGGATTTTATAAGGGTGCTGAAACTTTCAAGTTTATAATTTAAAAAACGTCGTGGACAAGCATTCCAGCGTTGGTAACTTTGGAAAATTCAGTTTTGCCTAGTATCACCATTAATTTAATAATAAATTCTCTACAGCAGTTTCAGAGGCGATGACTATCTTTGTTTTAAAAATCTTGCCAGCTGATTAAAGTCAAGTTAGGCGCTGCTCTTATCTATAGTCCAGTGACTAGACTGGACAAAAAATAAATGCATTGACTTTTCAATGAACCTTACTATGCAGTTGCTTCTGGTCTTGGTTTAATAATGTTATGTTGTGGAACGTTTTGTAGTTGTTTTTGTGGTTCCACAAAACGTTTATATCATTATGATGTAACATTTTGTTAAATGTTTAAATTATATGCAGCAACTTAATGAAATTTGTGAGATTTGCTGGAGTGTCCAGGTTCTCACGCCAATGCATTGATAAATATTGATGATAAACACATTGTTATTTCCCGTTTCCCATGAATCTCAAGCTCAAAACGCTGAGCTGGTCATTACCTGGTCACACGCTTTGCAACAGTTTATGTAAGATTTTATGTAAGTGCAAAAACGTTTCTACTTGATATGATTGTGTAAAACTACTTATGATGAAACGTGCGCTGTGATGATGATGATGATGATTGTATGACAAAAAAGTATATATACATGTTCGTAAATAAATGCAGGAGTTCACTCCGCTTTGCTCTTGTTTTGATCTCTACAAATTACGTCTCTCTCGTTCACTCATTTTCCATACGCAGTTGCATAATGTTGCACTGCACTTTGCAATACTTCTGTCAACCTTCTGCGTGTCACTTGCAAACCAACCAAATTACATACAAATCATGAACCAACTTAACAATAAGGTTTAGCAATCCACAGTTACCTTGACTTAAATATCTACCGCTTCAGATATATTTGTAGCATAGTTCGTTATAGTGTTCAAACTTTAAATCATAACTATTATTTCGGTTAGGTCACTATTACTATTTGAAACTGTTATCTATCGCTAATATTAAAACTTTTTATTTGGCTTCCTATGTACAATCATGAAATTCAATGTCTAAAAACGTGAGTGTATAATATCTGAATGTTTTCTTGTATTAATTTGCCTGTTTATGGAAATTATGACATGCCTACGGGCAGGGTTTCTGTCTCTTGTAGAATCAGCTCTACTCATGAACCTTTATTAATTTAGCCTTGAACCAACCAAGCTATCTGATACTTACTACCATGCTCTTGTACAAACTCTTGTCATACCTGATCTTCCTGTACTAGACAAAGAACACACACCGCGTGCAAACCTCGGTCTATTTCATATCCTCACACACATACATTACAGTGAGCATCAATATTACACAAATTTACAAAAAAAAATATTTTAACTAATCCTAATATACATTTTATACTAATCCGAAGCTAACGGTTTCGGAGTAATTTTGATTTCATTTTTTGTCTAGTTTTCTGAATAAAACCTGAAGCTTTCTTCCTAACAATATAATTAATTTACAATTTTAACCACCTAACTATGATTTATGGAGGCCAACTTTTTCTCCTAATGCGAATTCAGCGTATTTGGGGAAGTTATTTTAAAGTGGTCAAATTTTGAACGGGGTTTGATGTTTCTGGGGTAGGAAACGGTGTAGATTCCGATAAAACTACCTTCAGGCCACCAAAGCGCCTTGTTTTTGTGCAATAACCATGATACCCCAATTTCATCCGAATTTTTACCGGTTTTTGACACAAACTTTTCTGCAGACTTCGTAAACGTGAATTATCCAGGCTGAAGTAATTGAAATTAACTAGGGGACCCTTTGAGGAACATTTTGACACCCGGGTTATAGAAATCAGCCTGCCGAAACCTACTCAAATCGTTGAGTTTATTTCTAAAATTTTCGCCGACAAAATGGAGGAGACTTCTCGCTTTTAGTTGTTTGTAGCTGTTTGTGAAAAAAATGTACACCAACATCATTTAAAGTTTAAAAATTGTTATCTTGGAACAAAATATTAACATAATTGTTATAAACTAATCCTTTTGAAATGTTTTCATTATTTGAATTTTTGAAATAAATTTAACGATTTTAATAGGTTTTGGCAGGCTGATTTCTATAACCCGGGTGTCAAAATGTTCCTCAAAGGGTCCCCTAGTTAATTTCAATTACTTCAGCCTGGATAATTCACGTTTACGAAGTCTGCAGAAAAGTTTGTGTCAAAAACCAGTAAAAATCGGGATGAAATTGGAATGTCATGGGTATTGCACAAAAACAAGGCGCTTTGCTGGCCTGAAGGTAGTTTTATCGGATTTTAAACCCTTTTCTACCCCAGAAACATCAAACCCCGTTCAAAATTTGACCACTTTAAAATAACTTCCCCAAATACGCTGAATTCACATTAGGAGAAAAAGTTGGCCTCCATAAATCATAGTGCACCTAAATATTTACAACAATATTATACGAATACTAAGTATTTTGCTGGAAACTATGTCACACTAAGGCTGACACAAAAGCTAAGACCGTACTGGTAAAAAATATGAATACTCTTACTGCAACATCAATAAGTTGACTGTCTGATTAATACAAAAGCAGGCGAGATTCAGTGGGGTCAACTTTTCAAAATAATTTGAGTAGCCAAGATAAACCTTGATTGGCCAAGCCGACCTCAAAAACCTTTTTATCCAATTCCTCTGCTTCGTTTGTCGGCATTTTGGGAGGATCATTGTTTTCACACATTCGATGAAATTGTTTGATTCGGATTGCAATGGAGCCATAAAAACTGAGCACACCATTAGAGCCACGAATGCATCATGAGCACAGACTGAAAACGTCAACAAGTCCGCGAACGGTATTTTGGAACCTGAAGATACAATCACAAATATTGAAATAATGAATACACCAACAACCAAACCAAATAAGTACAAAACCAATCCATCCTGCTGTAGCGAATTGTAGTGACGGCTCAAAATCTGGATTCGGCGATATTTTAACAAACCAACGGTTGATTTTTCAGGTTTCCAAGTTATCAGACGGGTAGAATACTGCAAAGTATCGACGTAAACAATATGCCTGCAACACACATATGTCGGCTACGATAAATCCGAAAGTCCCAGCGAAATCAATTATAACCAGAAAATTGAATAATGTTAGGATCACAAGCCAAATGATTGAGAGGAGAGTGGAGACGTTTCTATTATACAAACTATTGCATTTCGGAATCAAGAAATAAAAAAGCGTCAGTGAGTTGCAGTTGCTCCATTGAAGTAGTATGTAAAATATGGCCATCATTAGAGAGAAAAAGCTTGCCACCACAAGGGCAAATTTCATTAGCCAAACCTCAGATTTTTTCGATATTTTGTGACGGCCAAATCCTAAGAAAATCAAACTCACGTTTACTAACCCAATTACTTGTGGCTATTAGTTTCATGTTAAAGATATAGCAATCTTACCTTTTAACATTGTTTTCTCGAATTGAATAAACAAATTGAAATTGTCCATTACGCTTTCCCGTCGTTGTAAAAATTTCAATGTTGCTAAACAATACGAGCTGAGTGTCATCGCGCAAGCAAAACTTTTTGATTTTGTCACCAAAGATTCACTAGCCATGTTATTTAGAAGTTGACACCACAACACGACAGTGTAGAGTGCAAGCATGAACAGTTTGGTGTACTCCCATTTCGTATTAACTGTTTTGTGAAGAATAATTCTTTCCGTCGATGAGAAAGAAAACCAACCTTTGCCAAGACGTTTCTCAATATTAAAATGAAGTTCGACAAAGTTAATCATATTCTCCCCAAGAAACATGATGATATAGTTTTTTCTAAAAGGCTGGAATCATGTATTAAATATATCGCTCCTAAACAAATTTTGATATAACAAGTGAAAATACTGTTCGCCAATTTTCCTGGGGGAAGAATGTGTACGACTGGACACGTCTTGAGCAATAGCTAATTTTTTACTGGCAACTAAGCTCAATCTTTTAAAAGTGCTGAAGTGGCATTTTCTCAAACAACAATTAATTATAGATGGTTATTTTAAGTAAGCACGTGGAACCAGCAGAAAGTCCGTAATCCAGACAGAAATTACAAATAATTTATGACTTCGTATATAACCCTTTTTCGTTCCACATATTTAGCTTGAGAAACATGGAAAAGTTTTCAATCTAATGAAATATTTCGTAAAGAATTCATCCAAGAAACCTCGCTCCAAATAAACATCCCTTAGCCGCTAAATAAAACATCATTTGCTGATGTCAAGTTGGCTATCGTTGTCTAAATCGTTTCCTTAACACCTCCGGTACCAAGCCTTTTTGGAACACGTTGTTTATCATGCGTAGTGACAAATGTCACACTTTGCTTTTTTTAAATTAATGGATGTATATTATGCAGATGATTATAAAATCGAAGGTCTCGCTCGAAAGTTATTAGAATAAAGCCAACAATAGGGACAAATGTCACAGTACACCCTTAGTATACCAAGCTATGTGACATTTGTCACAATACACCTTTAGTATACCAAGCTATGTGACAAATGTCACAGTACGTTTTTAGTGCACCAAGTTATTGTTTGTGCGTTTTTTATTTATGCACGAGTCGAATAAAGTCACAGATCACGTTTATCCATGTGTTTATTTATTTATCCTTCCATTTTGTGTTGTAATTGTTGCAATAAATATTTAAAAGCAAAATTTTTCTTTATGTAAACAGGTTTACTCAAAACCAGCGATAACTGCAGCAAGAAAACACGTAATTTATTACGTTAGGCCAAAAATATGTGCTATGACAATTGTCACATAGCTTGGTAGACAAAAGGTGCACTGTGACATTTGTCACATACGTTGGTAGACAACGTTGTTTTTGGAAAAAATTCGAAATTTTTTATTAGCTCATCAGACGCAGAACTTAATTTTATGAGGGTACTGAAAGTTTCAAGTTTATAGTACAAAAAACAAAAAAGTTTTCCTATCTAAAACAGATTTGGTGTGACATTTGTCACATACGTTGGTACCCTAAGGGTTAATAAAGGCTTGGCTTTCCAACAACATGATAAAGCACTCGGACACTTCATTTTTTATTGGAAGGAAACTGAAAGCCCAAGCGCAAGCGCTGGGGCGAAATCAACGGTGCTTGCACTGTTCAGTTTGGAAACCCTTGGATTCCAAATGGACAGTCAGTCTTTGACTGATATGCAAGCACGGTATAGTTATAAAGCTTCAAAATGTAAGTATGCCGAAACGGTTGAAGTTAGAGACTTCCAACAAAAAGAATACTTATTTGGTGGTCGTTGTGCATAATAAAAGAAAATTTAAAAAAAATTTATGAAAGGAAAAGGACTAAAATAAATTTGTGTCAGTTTCGTCGGACGCGGGAAAAGTCATTGGAGTATTTGGAGTATGGATAGATTTAAATTGAGAAAAGAATATAATGACTACTAAAGTTGAAAATTCCATTTAACCCAAACTTATAGCTAATTCGCTAACTCTGATTCTCTCAGGTCACTCTTGCAAAAAAATGTATAACTTTGCGGCCGACGTAACTGACACAAATTTATTTTAGTCCTTTTCCTTCCATAGCTTTTTTTAATTTTCTTTTATTGAAATTGGAGTATGAAAAAATCCGTAATTTTATGTACTTTTTCTGAAAAATCTATTCCAGCTTTGTCTGTCTTCATATCCTTAACAGTTAATAAAACATTTCTTGTGCCTCTCCACCTCGCTCGTTTGAAAAAGTAAAAGGCTTAAATTTAATGTCATATTTTTAAGGTATTCATCAGATTTGTTTTTATATTATCTCCATCACGCTAAATTAATCCTTACTTGCTGAAGCCAAACTTAGACACAAGAAAACAATTACAATATCTCCGTTGGTTTTGTTGGAGCCCCATAAAAACGAGCTCTCCTTTACACGGCTGTCTGGAATTGGGCTCTATAAACGATACATCTATGAGTGTAGGAGTAGTTAGATACTGAGGGATCACTAGAATGCTTTTGAGAAAAATGGTAGAGAAATTCTATGTCATATCGAAAAAGATTTTATTGTGTAAAGAGAATCAAAAACTAATACAGGCATTTTGATAGGCTGCCTGGAATTATAAAATGGATTGAGTAGTGGAACAGCACTAAATATCGGCATTTTTAAAGATACGGTAATGATTGGAAGGCTATAAAATAAGGTAAACTGCGTTTGGTAAGTTCGCAAAATATTGTCGTTTGATGGATACCAGCTATTAAAATATTCATATTTTAATGTCGTCAACGTTCAAAAATGATGGTTATAACTGATAAACCACCGTGTATGGTTTTTAGGAATGGGAAATAAACAAGAATTTGTAAAATATTGCTGACTTTTCCATGTTTTTTACTTTGCGGATCATGAACCGTCAAAACGCTTTAACATGTAGATACGTAGACATAATATACTAACCTCATTTTTATCAAGTACGAATATTTATCGATTCTCCACAAGTCTTGGCTCGGAATTTTGCCAAAATTTGTGCTGCTAGAATATTGTTGTATAACTAATTGTTTTTCAGGCAGAAAGACGTCAATCTACAGCTTTTTGATGTAACTAATGTAGGCATTTAAGTGTTTTGCAAAATGTTCATTTTTCTTGACGCACCAATTTGCATATACCAATCGTGAGAAGCACTGAGCAAGACTTTTATTAGGGCTATTAAGTTATGTTTGCGCGTCCGCAGTTAGCTCGTATTGTTTAGCAGCTTGGAAATTCATAGAACGACGGGAAAGCGTAATGCTCAATTTCAATTTGTTTATTCAATTCGAAAAAACAAATTTGGAAGGTAAGAATTACATATCTTTATTTTGAAACTACGTGCCACTATTTTAGTTAAGTAAGTAAACCTGAGCTTGATTCTCTTAGGAGTTGGCCTTCTCAAAATATCGAATAAATCTGAGGTACGGCTTATAAAGTTTATCCTTGTTATTGTCAGCTTTTTTCATTAATGATGGCCATCTGTCAAACACTTCTACAATGGACCAACTGCAATTCAATGACGGCTTTCTATTTCTTGATTCTAAAGTGCAACAATATTAATCATAGCATGGTGTCAGCTCTCATCTCAATCTATTGGCTTGTGTTATTAACCTTATTCAATTTTCTGGTTTTCACGGATTTCGTGGGTACTTTTGGTTTCTTTTTTGCTGACATATGTTTACTGCAGGTATATTGTTTACGTCGATACTTGCAGCATGCTACCCATCGGATATCTTTGAAACCTGAAAAATCAACCGTTGCTTTAGATTAACAACCAAATCGATTGTTGTCTGTACACACCAATATTCAGGTCATTTGTTCAAATTTTTTCAGGTCGTCCAAGCAATCCAATATCGTCTTACCCCACCAGCTATTGGTCCGTTTCTATCTACTTTTAAATTGTTTTTTTGTTTAAAATTTTTAACTAAACTTTAAATTCAATATTTTCCATGTACATATTTTAGAATGCTACTATTGCAATACAATAATGTTGGCTTTAAATGCTTCGTAGAGAGTTGGCAAGTTGACAGTTGAGGGAAGACGACATGTCTGAAGAGATGATAGTTGACGTTGTGACGTTGAATTTGACGATTTTTGGCATGGCAGTTGGATTAAAAGACGTATTTGACGGTTTGACACTGCGCGAAAATGATGATGGTGTCAGGAGATAAATAAGTGGTTGACAACGTTTTGATATTTGAAAAATGGCTTGAAGTAGATGTGTGACAAATGGGTCTCCAATTTTTGTCAAGTACTTATGCGGGGCGAATAATTTGACGTTAAAAATTTAGCGCCCGAAGCAATATCAATTCGTGATACTTCTTTAACCATCTCATTGTGCTTTCACGGTGCTCCACTGGACTTTTGCCGTGTTTTCCAGAATCTTCCAAGGATATCACTGCCCACGTGTAGTCCTTGGTATGACGCTAAATGTTTGTCTTGAATTTCCGAACTAAAGGCTCTGTGTCCGTCGTCCTGTCAAAACAGGGAAACTGGACGAAAATATCAGTGAACGAGCTTGTCATGATCGTTCGTCGGCTTCCACGTAATGTACGGAATAGCAGTGAGTGAAGTGTGTGTCTTGACTTGACTCGCCTTTTATGTGACCAACCAGCTCCAAAAACTTACATTAAATAAACTCCAAACTTACAGACTCTTTTGACAAAAGTTGACAATCTAGAATTATTTTATTAAAATTACAATGTATTACATATACTTGAATCATAAAGGTTTAGTTTTTATAACAATTAAGTTTAAGGCTTAAAACTAGACCTACTCCGATTACAAAAATCAAGACGTACAATGTAGAATACTGAGTGACTTGAATCGGATTGACTATAACCATGCAGTATTACTACAGGAAAACAAAGACGAGAAGCATGATCCTTTGTCATATTCCCTCTTTCAAACATCCGATAACCTTTAATTAAACTCTGTATAAAGAATCTCACCATGTTGATTGGGGAAAATTTTATCCACTTTGTTAAATTACATTTTAAAATAGAGAAACGCCTAGGCATAGGCTGTTTTGCTTTCTCAGAGACAGATAAACTAATTCTTCAAAAACGAATGAATACGAGTGATTACCCCAGATTGTTTCTGTTTGCACTTTACACTGTCGGGCTCTGGTGTCAACTTTTCATAAACTTGGGTAGTGAGTCTTTGGTGATTACATCCAAAAGTTTTCTTTGTGCAAGCGGGTCAGCGCGTTTTGTTTAGCAACATTGCAATTTTTACAACGACGTGAAAGCGTAATGGATAATTTCAATTTGTTTATTCAATTCGAGAAAACTAATTTGGAAGGTAAGATTAATATATTCTTATTCTTAAACTACTTGCAACTAGGTAAGCGGGAGGTTTGTTTTCTTAGGAGTTGGTCTTCTCAAAGTTTCGAAAACATCTGAAGTGCGGCTGATGAAGTTTGGCTTTGTTGTTGCAAGCTTTTATTCACTAACGATGGCCTTTTGTTACACACTTCTTCAATGGACCAATTGTAACTCACTGACGCTTTTTTATTTCTGGATTCCAAAATGCAACAATATGAATCAAAGCATGGTTTCCACTCTACTCTCAATCATTTGGCTTGTGATCCTAACATTATTCAATTTTCTGGTTATAATTGATTTCGCTGGGACTTTCGGATTTATCGTAGTTGACATATGTGTATTGCAGGCATATTGTGTACGTCGATACTTGCAGTATTCTATTCGTCTGATAACTTGGAAACCTGAAAAATCAACCGTTGGTTTGTTAAAATATCGCCGAATCCAGATTTTGAGCCGCTACTACAATTTGCTTCAGCAGGATGGACTGATTTTGTACATTCTTGGACTGGTTGTGGTCACAATCATTATTTCAATATTTGTTATTGTATCCTCAGGATCTAAAATGCCTGTAGCAGACTTGCTGATGTTTTCAGCCTGTACTCATGATGCAGTTTTAGCTCTAATGGTGTGCTCATTTTTTATGGCACCGTTGCAATCCAAATCAAACAATTTCGTCACATGTGTGAAAAGAATGATTCTGTCAAATTGTCAACAAACAAAACAAAACAAATGGATAAAAAGATACTTAAGGTCGGCTTGGCCAATCAAGGTGTGTCTTGGCTATTCAAACGACTTTGAAGAATTAACCCCGCTTAACCTGCTTGCCTTTTGTATTGATCAGACAGTCAGTTTATTGATGATGCAGTGAGAGTAT
>JAQGAP010004577.1:0-10248 GCA_034697805.1 Orchesella bifasciata
CAAAAGATAAGGTAATCTTGGAAAACACAAACGAATTAAATTGTACCGGATGACGGAAAAATGTGCGTCACATGCTGAATGTATCACATTCCTCCAGAAAACCATATAAAGTCATTTTTCGTATTTTTATACCAATTGTATTTGGATAAATGTGACCCTAATATTAACAGTAAGGCAGAAACTCTAGGGCTTTGTTTTACTCATCAAATACTGCATGTATCTCGTAGTTTTGGTAGCCTATGAGTTTGTTTATTGTAAAATTAGTATTTAAAAATGTAAAATCAGAAGCTGTTGTAGTGCTAATATTTAATTCATCTGATGAATAGAAATATGAACCAAGTTGGAAATGGGTACATTCCTATTGGAATCATTTACTTATGATTATTTATTAATTTACAAATATTTCAAATTCATCATATCTCTATTTTCTCTCATGTCAATGTTGTCTTATAAACGTTTATCTTTGTTTTTGCTCGTCATGAATGTCGGATGTTGACCGAAACGTTCAGCCATAAGTTAAAAATTCAAAAACATTCGTTGCAATCCCGTTTAAAATAACTAAACAGTATTTAAATGTTAAGAATTCCTATGGATTCAAGTAAATGGGTAAAGCAGCAAGTACTGGAATATTCTAATGTAAAGAATTTTTTAATATTTAGCTGACCTGTTGAAACTCTAGAATATTTACTGACTTGCGTAATCTCGGGGTATTAACATCTTGAGTTTCATCACTGATTGTTGAGTTTGTAACAAAACAGCGATAACTTATTTTAATGAAAAAAACTAGAATTACTTGCAGTTCATTTTCAGTATTTATGGCGTCTGACAAAACATTATAAGTGTGTAGCATATTTATTAGTATAATTATTATTATTCATTTATTTAGATTTTTCAAATAACTTATTTTACGCAGTGACATTACACGTTCATGTCACTGGTTGTGACAGTGATTTGGAGATAATTTAAATTAGAAAGGTAAAAAAGAAAACCCAATTGGGAAAAACCAGCGCTATTTGGCTATATATGTATGCGTTTACATTGTACTATTAAAAATAATAATCATAATTGTAGTTGGAAATTAAAATAAATTGAACTGAGAAAAACGGCGAACACGAAATGTAAGGTAATGATTTAAACACTCACACAATGAAACCTATAAAGCATTTCACTTGGTATCATTTTTAAGTTACAAAAAATTGATTAATTAATTTCCAGAGCAAAGTCTGTTAAAATGAGAATGTACAAAAAAAAACGTCAATTCGAGATGTAGCGATGCACCTTTAGAGAATATTATGACTCAATTTGCGACTTTGGGGGTCATAAATGAAATCTTTTATATTTCATTTACAGTACGTAAAAAGTAGTTGTCAACATGTAAACCTTTTCTATCGAACCGGGTAGAACACAAATACTATGAGCTGCATCAAATTATACTACCTTTTGCGTTAAAGTGGATACATGTATTTTTTTATCCCTGCATGTATCAATGTAATTTCTCAATGTAATCCGATGGAACTAGGATCATCCTCACATTTCTTGTCATGAAAATTACAGCTATTTCCCCCGTTACCAATAATCATTTTTGTAATGCATATATAATACAGCTGTTACGGCTTCAATTTTACTTATGTTTTATATGAAGTTGAGTGCATCATTGTCTTTGGACCTGATCTTTAGTGTTTTCTTACGACGGCTGCTTTATCAATAGAAACCACGTTACATTGCAATATTCAATGCATGCATACCATCCCATCAAAAGTATACATCTCCCGTTTGCAATACTATTATGATAACTCAACGTTATAGTCCAACCAGCCACAGCTGCGCAGTGGTAGTTGCGTATTTAAATAAATTGTTCACTTTAGCAACAAGATGGTACTTCAAACTTGATATCCCATTTATTGCGACCGGTTTCGTATTAAAAATAACATCATCAGGCAAGGGAATGAATTATTATCAGTTAAAAATTAGTTAAAAATTAAATCAGTCTCAACTAGTAATGAGAAACATTTTCTTTGGAGCGTAACAATTCTTTCACATTCTTTGTTCGTGAGAAGACTACCGTGATATGTACTTTCTTGAACAAACTGTGTGTGTGTGTGTAGTATTCGGCATTTGGATTCGCTCTCTACCCTTCTTTGTTGTGTATTTTATTGGAACTTTTACAAATTGGCAGTATACTGGACCACGCGTGGTGTTTTACAGCTCCATGCACTGCTTTCTCTACATCATTGCTGCGGAAGCAGCAAGTAAAGTCATTGCTAGATTTTTATTTTTACTTTTACATACATTATGATATTAATTGAGTTAACGCCCCTCACTTTCCTAACTGAACTTCTAGATTGTAGATTGGAGATTTAAAAAAATGAATAATCGAATATGGAGAAGGAAAACATGAGAGCCAACTCTTTGCAAGGTTAAAGTATCCCAGAATTTAGTGGGATTGCTTTGTATTGAATGTTTTACTGTCACTTACGGACTTCTATCAAATGTTTGATCTTAATATGCACGAGTCAGCAACTTATTTAACGAGATTTAAAGAAACATTAATGAAGTTTGAATATGTATAGATGTTCGCTGTTGTGGCGACTTCTTGGTGCTGTGGTGAAGTTTCAACATGAAGTTACTTGTGTAATTTGTACAAAACCGCTGACCACACAAATAGCTTAAATGAATCTCTAACTAGCAATTAGTAAATCAAAACTCAGACTTGCAATAATAATTTAATAACATTTTTCATTGTTCAAAACCAGAAATTATGCATTTTTTAAAGTTAATTATGGTTAATTGAAATATGTATTCTTCTCAAAAATTTGACACTGCAATTTAATCTCATCGATTTCAACGGATTTCAACGCAATAAAACCAAAATATGATTGATAGGCTTCAACTTCAAATTTCGTGTTGAATTTAATTCTACCACAGACAAAGTGGGAAAAGGTGTAGGCTGTAAGCATTGTTACCCTCCTCAGAATTTGCACGATTGAGTCTGTGGTAAAAATACTCCACAATCAATCACAATAATTTGTTTCCTCAGCAGTCTTTTGCAGTGGGAAAGCAAGGAAATTTGAAGATTTCATCTGCTCCGAAATACTTCAATATTGGAGTTGATGTGTCATACTTACAATTTTTATCTGATATATAGACTTTTTGAAGGAACGTTTGATCATTATTATTACGATTCGACCAGTGCAAAGCCCTTTCAACATTAGATAGCCGTTGAAATGCTTGCTTAGCTGAACTTTCGTCAATGTTCCTCTCCGCATAAAAGACATTCTTGCAAAAATGGAGCTGTCCAATATTGCCAAACATTCATGGAGTGGATGTCCAAAACCAATTGTAACTCTCCATCTGCCCAAAATCTGTGTCTAAGCTGAGTTATTCCAAGTTCGGTAACGCTTCACATGGATAACGAAATGGTCCTGCAACAGATTTCAATACGGTGTCAAGTGAAATTGGGCTATCGGAGGGATTCGAATTGAATCTACTATTAATTTGAAGCTGAACCAATGTTTCGCTAAAGTTGTTTATGATGGCGAAGAAATCTTTTGTTGTCCATTGATAAAAACCCCTCAGCGTAAGCTCCTCCAGTTTCAAAGTCACTTTTGCCAATTTTGGGAGAGCAGAAGCAAAAGCATGGATGATTTTCAGTTTTCAAAGGTTTGGAAGCAGTTCATTTAAAACTTCTGTGGTAAGTTGGTTATGGTCTGCTACCAGTATCTTCAAATCGAATGAGCTGAGGACCATAACGACGAAGTAGTGATAATGGAAGCGATCGCTCTGTACACCATTGCTCGCAATTTAAAGTGACAAGATCTTTAAGTTCTGGAAGCTCTTCTGGGCGCAATCCCATCATTCTTTTTTTTCCATTGCAGATTAAGTTAAGAATTTTGAGGTTTGGAACGAGATTTAGGAGCCATAGCAATTTCCTCGTGGAGGATGATGTAGAAATATCTGATCACATTGATCCACCATGTGTACTTCAATGGAATCAACATAAACATCGAGAACCCACACGTGATGACCAAATACAGTGAGCATTCGCTCCATTGTTGTGTAGACTTCATCATCCGGAAAGTTGATCGGGATAAAAATGGTTCTGGTCATAAAGGGGTTATCTTCTGGTTGTCTATTTTCTCCTAAGCGAGTTAGAAAGCTTTGGATACCCAGTCCAGATTTGGTAGCTAAATATGAGAAGCCGTAGACGTTATCAATTTGTTGAATTTTTGTGAGGAATGGACTCTTCGTGATAATATGGAAGTTGTGTCCTGCCGTCACAATTTTTTTGAGTAACTTGTCCACATATGACTTCACGCTTTTGCTCACTTTCCGACATGTGTGAATGTCGCGATGGTTGAGGCTTAAAAGTGGGAATGCCTGCATATTGTAACAGCGCTATATGACTTTCATAAAACATACTTATATTACTATATGATTTACCAGCTCAATCAATGCGAATGTCTTTTCCGGTGCCACTGTCTGGTTCCAGTACTCACATGCTTCGGCAACTGAAAGCATATCACTTGCAGATAAGTGACGAAAGGTTATCGCCCAAATCTGGAAAAACGGGGTGACGTGATACACAACTGCTAGTTCGATAAAATTAAATTAAATTGTGTTTTACTTAGAAGTTTGTAGTGTGTTAAGTTATAGCTACTTCTGGGGGTAAGTAGGGATTGGTAGTCGGTGACCTCAGAACCGACAAGCTTCCAGTTCCGGAGTCTTCTTTTTTTGGTCGATCCGATTTTGAGGGTATTATTCCGATCTTTCCAATGCTTTACAATTCTTGCTACGGACTGATAAAGCGTCACGAATCAGTTAAAATAGGAAGACAAACATTGTGGGCGGAGTATAAGATATGAGTACAAGAAAACTGAGATTGTAGTCCTGATAAGAACTGGAAAAATACGGGAAAACTCTTGAAGATCTTTCTTGTGGGAAATAATTTTGTTTAACTCCGAAAGATTGTCTACGGCTATGTGAAATGTCTCCACGATTAACATTATGCTGATTAAAATCTGTAATGCAAGAATAGTTTCAGTTTAACTGATAATTATAAGCAATACTTGGCCATGTATAATTTTTACTGATTGCGTTACCCTACCTTTTGGGGAAGATATTCGACGATATGAAACTGTCTCTTGCCTGTATCCCATCTAAACGTGTATGCCGTCACAACCATAAAAAATTGCTGTCCAAAAATGCTTCGACAAAAGCTACATTTTTTACAGGAAATGTCGGCGTACGAGTAGCCTGTTCTTGAAACTTTTTGGTGGTGAAAGTCATGCATTTCTGATTCAACGGCAGCAACATTTTATTTAGTTTCACTCTTCGAAGACAAATAACTCCAGTTAGTCCATAACCCTCACACACGAAACTCAACTATCTATCAGTTGTATCTAATATTTCCTTGCGTTCAAAAACTTGTAAATGGCATTTCTACATTACAATTTCTAATTTAAAAAAAGAGGTCAAGAAAATGGTTGCAGGAGTACTACTTCTATCAAATAGTCTACAAATAATAGGTTGTGTTTGTCCATTTTGGTGATTATAAGCAAATTTTTTCCTACGTAATTAAATGGATTGTAGTCCTGAATGGAAAAAACCGAAAGGAAACACTAAATTGTTTATTTAAGTGAAGTGATTCTGTACATTCATTCATTTCATCATGAAAAATAGATTTATTGATATTCTTATTTATAAATATCAGACAGGTTTTGCAATAAAACTCTTCTGCATTTCTTGTTTGAAGGTTTCACCAATTATCGGTGATCGCTTTATGACATCATCTTGACAAGCTACACTTCAGCTTGAATTAAAATGACGGCAAAGGTAATTGAGTAGATAGCCATCTGAAAATAAATGTTCGGAACAAATTTGATTAGTTCTTATGCATTACATGTTTTGGTCAATCATGGTTGGAATATTACGTAACTTACGGCTCCAATCATGGAATAATCTATTGTAAAACATCCATAACATGTAACTCCCAACTCATTCCCATTTGGTATATCCAGTAGAATTGTAGATACATCTGTAGGATCCACTGAAATCTTTTGGAATGTACGCTTTCTTTCAATTAGCAGTCTTTTAAGGGATACTGTCTAAATGTAAGCAAATACAATGCATCCTTACCTTTTTGCTTTAAATGTTTTAAGCCAGTTTTATAAAATTCGTTAAATTACAGTACCTGCACACTGGAGTCTGCCGCAATGAACAATACTCCAGAAACAAGAATTGTCCAGCCAGCGAAGAATGCAAAATGATCATTTGAAATACAAGAGAAATTAGCCAGAAAGTAAGACAAGAATGGGATTATTGAGAGGACAAGACACAACATTTGGGATTGAATGCATCGATTAGCGGCATTCAATAGCGATTTCAATTCCAAATACTCTTCTAGTAGATTCAAGCCTCTCTTGCATTCTGAAGCGTTTTTCATAGCTCTAACAAAACTTTTGATATTAGAATTAATAAAGAGTACAAAACCCAGGTTAAAAAGTACCAAAGTAAAGATAGTTATCTGCCTGTGAATGTCCGACAGTAGTGAAACATAGGCTAACACAACTTGAGAAGTTGTGTTTTCTCTTGGTAGCAATGCATGAAGAAACGGGAGGTAGTTCGAAATTTGAGTTGACAAATCATGGTAAATCTTTGTAGCTACCAGTTGAGTCCCATTTTCGAATGTGTACGAATAACCAAGCAGACATCGGACAAGAGTCCATACATGAACTCCAATCATAAATAGAGATGGCCTGAGAGTCTGTGAGCGTGTACATGAAAAACAACTACATATTTGAGAACAACCTGACACTGAGTTGTTAGATAATGTTAGATAAACACCTCATGATGAATGTAATAGAACCTACTTTAGAGAAATTAATGTTGGCATCCGATGCTTTTTGTTTCATTAGTCTCAGCAAATAGACAAAGTCAGATTTCTTCCACAATGCGGTGTATAACATGAAAGTAAATGTGGAGACAGAGCTCAAATCCCTGATGGTTTTGAAACAGTTTTGTAGATCTTTCTTGTGAGAGGATACTTGTGAGAGTCCGTTTATGCATTTTATCAACCACTGAACTAATCCAATGGTCATGATGATTACATACAATATCTGCTGAACATTAATGTTATCATTTTCATATGCATAAAGAAATTGGAATTTAGAACAATAACAACTCGAACCTTTTGGGGGATAAATTCGACGAGCTGGAATTCTCTGTGAGCAAAGTTCCATTTGAAATTATAAGGCACGGCCAAGAGAAAGTAGGAAGTGTCAAAAAACGACTTTATGAAGTGAGTTCCTCTCAAAACTGATTTCATTGTCGTAGTTCAGTTTTTTTCAACAGGAATCGGATCTCCGTTCTAGACCAGTAATATACCAGTTTTATCCAATTTTCTTAGACTTACGGTGAAAGTAGAATAGACCATTTACCATTCGTCACCTAAACAAATTTCCCGTACAGAAGAAAGCCCATCAAGGATGACGTTCGTCCACAAAATTAAACTACTTTGCGATTTTGGATAATATAATATATAACTATCTACGTAAATTATTCCAATGTAATAGCGTTGGGCGTGGACTGTGTGGAGTATGTATTGAAATACATTTCTCTGTATGAATTTGTTTGTCGATCCAACCCAACTCCAAATGATATGATTTTACATAATCCACACAAAGAATGCTTAGAAATGTTGACAGATTAAATGAAATGAAGGGGCATTGTGCAACAACCAGTCACAAAATGATTTACAAGGCACATATTACGTAAACTATAAAAATGGTAATGCGTCAGGGATAGGGATCAATTAGAGGGAAAAGATTCTTACTTTAGGCCCTTGTTTGTATTAATATAATTGCAAAAGTAGCAATTGCTAAAGGCATTTTTAATTACTGAATGCAAATGCTTTATGCTTATTCCTTGCTAAATCAATATTGAATTAAACGGTGAAAATATTTGCTGAAATGTGAAGTAAAAAATGACAAAAATATGCATACACTTATGCTGAAGCATGGCTGCTGTTTGTTGATTGTTCTTTTCCGTAAAAGTTTAGAGTTTTTGTTCTATACTTTAAACTAATGTAACATTTATTACAACTAGTATGTTCAATACTTTCTATAGGAAACAGCGTTGAAGTAATTGTAGTTTAGAAAACATTATCAATGCAATCCATATTTGATAGTGTATCTATATAATTAGTTTTTATTCCTTTGCTTGAATCAGTATAATAGCAAACGTAATGGAGTTGATTATAATCTGTAATCAAACAAACGAGCTCAGAATATAATTTATCTGTCAATATTTTGGTGCTATTAACATAAGATGTAAATTCTAAACATTACGGTTCCAATCAAGGAGTAGTCCATTGTAAAGCATCCATAGCAGGATATTCCAAGCTCATTTCCATTTCGTATGCCCATAAGTACTGTAGAAACATCTGAAGGATCTTTAGAAAGCTTTTCAAACGTACTCTTCCTTTCAACTAATAACTCCCTTAAGTTTGCTGTCTAAACATAATAATTTATTTGAGTATTTTTAAGCATGAACATTTATTCATATCTGAATTCGTATTCAAGTAAATTACCTCTGCGCTTGCGTCTGCAGCAATGAAAAACACGCAAAAAACGGTAATTAGCCATCCAGTAAAGAATGCAATCATTCCAGTATTCATATCCGAAAAGGATGACAGGAAAAAGGATAAGAATGGGATAATGGAGAAAGCAAGTGACGCGAATTGTGGTTGAATGCATCGATTAATACAATTTAGCAGCGACTTCAACTTCAAATATTCATCTAAAAGCTGAAACAAAGATTCACATTTGTTGCAAACGTTCGTACAAATTCGAACTTTTGAAGTGAGCATAATATTATACCTGAATGTCAGACGAGTAATCCGATGCATTTTCAATACTTCGGACAAAGTTTTTCACATTAGAATGAAAGAAAAGTACAAATGCTAAATTAAAAAGCAGGAATGTTAAGAAAGTAATCATTAAATGCCAAGAAGAAACTAATACAACATAAATTAGAATCAATTGAGACCACGAGTTTTCTTCAGGAATAATTGACTTGAGAGACGGTAAAAGGTTTAAGGCATTTGCTAGCTGTTCTTTGTACATAAATTCAGCTCCCATTCGAATACCTATCTTCAAGATATACGGAGGGCTGAACAAATCTTTTATAAAGTTGGCGAAATGCAGTCCCAAGACGAATGAAAGTGGCCAAAAATTCTAGAGAAAAAGTAATATTGAATAAATTTCTTCTCCAAATAAATCGGTTTGCTCAAACTTAACAAATAGAACAACCTTGGAAAAATTGAGGTCATCCGGGAAGACATTTCGGTTGATTGCATTAAGTATCTTAATGAAATCCGACTTTCTCCAAATAGTAGCGTGCAACATCATGCAATACGTGAATATAGAGCTAATATCTCTCACAGCTTGGAAACAAAGCTGTAGATCTTTCTTATTAGAAGAAACTTTAAGAATTGTGCCATTATCCCAGATGATAAAAAATATTATTTCTGATATCAGCAAAATGACGAAGGATATCTAATGCAAATTAACGGGAGCAACAATGAGTTGAGTTTTAAACAAATTAAAATTTGGATCGTTGATTAAAGTATAACTATGTGTACCTTTTGTGGCAAAAATTCGACAATGTGAAATTTCTCACGAGCAGAATCCCACCTAAATGTGTATGGGATAGCCAGAAGAAAGTAGGAAATGTCGAAGAAAGACTTGATGTATTGAATTCCTCGGTATCTAAATTTCACATTCTCCAACGGCTCGTTTATCTGTTCAATCTTTGTTTTGCCTGCTGATAGATGGACAGCAGATAGAAAAACATTCAACTTATCAGGTTCTTTCATGTTTAGTAATAATATGGAAGTACAGCAAGTACGTTCGTTTACTGAACGGTCAATCGAACTACTGAACAGTTCACGTAGTTATTTTTACAAAACTTGCTCCTTACGGAAAACTGCAACGCAGTTATTGCGTCGAGCAATAACATGCAACAGCCAGCATCGCATCAAATAATCCAAGTTTGACAATAACTTCATGTAATATCAAAAACCAATCAGTCAAATGGACATTCAACGATTTTTCAAGAGCAACATCATTACAAAATTACTCACTTTAAGGCGTGTTGTTGGGCCCACTTTTGACCAAAGTAATTTTATTTCATCATTACATTATTATCATAATTTATTTCTACAAGTTAAATTTGTTCAATAACTTGTAT
>JAQGAP010004578.1:0-10248 GCA_034697805.1 Orchesella bifasciata
ATAAGTTTCAGCTTTGGAAGCTCATGCAAAGTAAAGCAATAACAGCTATAACGATATAGATTTAGACAACTCGTGGAGTGATAAAGTATAGCATTTGGAACGCACTTGACTTTGACTTTGTTTTCTCAGCACAGAACGAAAGATCTTCAAGATTGTTTTGGTTTTTTGAGTGTGTTATTAACTCATAAATGATGTAAACTTCGATCACCTTTGTGGTCATACTCGGTCATAGTAGCTGAGCTACAGGAAGCAGGTACCCGGATTTGCAGTAGGATGTGCAGCATAAAACCAGGACTAGCGATCGCAAATCCATAATTCTACGATTGGAACAGGATTAATTGAACAAAAAAGATGGATACAAAATGCATGTTGTGAAATTTTAGTGAGGATTTCCCACTCCACTTCAGTGCTAATAAATAAGACATACTACAGACTTTTGCTTTTAAATAAGGATCTCATGCAATTTAAACATTAGATGTGACCTGCGCTTGGCTAGATCAATCATGTGATGAGACGTTATGATTATGACCAGGACTACAGCAGATTTTGTCTAACACTTCAACTTGAAATAGTAACACGTGGAATAAAGTATATTTCACTAAAGTCATTCCTTTGTCATTAAACATCGTATTTAACCGTGAAGTTTTGCTTGCGCTGCAAACAACCAAGTTTTATTGGTTTCGGCGGCTCGTGCTATTGATTGTCGAGAAGCGTTATTTAATTTACAATCAGAACCTAATACCCTTGTGTTCATTGAAATCATGAAGACGGAACTACTTCATTCATACAGCACCAATAATCTGACGAGTTTGTCCCGAACATCGTCAAAGATTTCCCTTGCATTGGAGAACAACAGCAATTCCTACAACTTGCAAAGAGGGGCATTTAGTACAAATAATGGAAAGTCAGACATTAACTTAAATATTACTGGAGACTCGTCCCGACAAAATGAAGGAAGTTGCATGAGAAAACTGTTGGCAGGAAAAGAAGTTCGGAAAAAGCTTCCCATTCTTCAATGGCTGCCGAATTATACTACGGAAAAGTTGCTCGCAGATCTCGTGGCTGGAATAACGATAGGGTTGACCATATTGCCCCAAGGTTTAGCGTATGCTTCTTTAGCAGGACTTCCTCCTCAAGTAAGTAGTTTTGCATTTTGCATTTAGACAGTAAAATGTGCAGTGTTTAAAACCTAAGTCATTGTCGGGAAATTAATTCAAAAACTGTTAATCTGAATTCACAGTATGGTTTGTACTCGAGCTTCATCGGTTGTTTCATCTATATTTTTCTTGGTAAATAGATTAAAAAAAGATTATTGCCTTCTCTCTACTCTTAGTCAATTAGGGGTAATAATATTTATTTTATCTCTAGGTTCAACAACGGCCGTGACGATAGGTAATCATGCATAAAATATAGAAAAATATATATAATAAACATAGTAGATTCGATCAGAATGATGTGATATGAACAAAATGTAATGAGTCAATATGATATTTTTATTCCAATAATGAACGTTTTTTTGTTAATGATGACTCAAACTGAATTATTTTTATTTTTAGGGCCTACGGCTGTTTTGGCCATAATGACCTTATCCTATTCTTCGGGGCAGCCAGCCAAAGGAGTTATGTTGGGACTATTGACAGGGATAGTCACTTTGTTCATGGGCGTCTTTAAGTTAGGCTTCATCGTGAACTTCATATCTGCTCCGGTAAACAGTGCATTTACATCTGCGGCAGCTGTAACTATCTGCAGTACTCAAATTAAGGCCTTATTAGGTCTCAGTTACCCAGCTGAAGGATTCCTATCCATCATAACGGGTGCTATTGAACATATTTATGAGGTGAAATTGAACGACACTCTCCTCTCGATTGCTTGCATTGTCACACTTCTTGTACTGCAACATATCCCAAATGTTTTCTCCAGTTATGAAAAGTCACATCCAAAGTTACACAAGTGGATATGGCTGATAAGTGTTGCAAGGAATGCAATCGTGATCGTGGTATGTACAGCAATTTTCACTATTATGGGGCCAGATGCGACACATGTGAAAGTTGTCGGTAAGAATCAGAAAGATTGAAATCAGAAATTATGACAATGATTGCGTTCAAACCATAATCGAAGTCATTATGATAATCCGTGTTTGTTCGCATTCAGGAAATATTACTTCTGGCCTACCACCGTTCCAGTTGCCTCCACTCTATTTCTGGGATTCGCAGACAAATGCTACATACACTTTTGGAACATTACTAAAGGAAGATGCATCTGCGATTGTAGTAATGCCATTACTCGCTCTAATGGAGCACATTACTATTGCCAAAGCATTTGCTGGAACATCCCGAGTTGATGCGTCTCAAGAAATGTTGACAATTGGTGTTGCTAACATTATTGGAACATTTTTCAGCTCCATGAGTGTTACAGGAAGCTTTAGCAGGACTGCTGTAAATCATGCTTCCGGTGTTCAAAGTCCGATGGGTGGTTTATTTACTGGTAAACATTTCTTTAAGCAATATAAGTAACATTGTAAAACTGAATGTTAAATGTTTGGGGCTTTTTGATACATTACTTATTTAGGTATCTTGGTTCTACTATCACTCGCATTTTTAACACCTTACTTTTACTTCATACCAAAGGCAAGCTTGGGAGCAGTAATTGTCTGTGCCGTCATTTTTAATGTTGATTTTGCTGTCCTTTATCCAATGTGGAAAACTAAAAGTACGTAAGAGTTGGAAATAATGGTTGATATAAATGTAGTCTGTTTTCATATAATTGGTATTTCAATATTTAGAAATGGACTTGCTTCCATGGGCTGTGACGTTCATCATTAGTCTTTTGGTTGGATTGGAATTTGGTATACTGAGTGGTCTTATAATCAGTATTGTTTTCCTCCTGTACTACGCAGCCAGACCTGGAGTGCGTGTGAGTAAAGGAGAGGTACGTCAGATAACATTGTAACAAGCAGATTAATAATTCTTCTACAATTACCCTAGCTTTGTTAATATAAATTGGTTGATGAGTCAAACAATGATTCATCAATCATCGTCAATCGTGATAATAATAATTAAATGTTCATCATTATATTAGACACTCTCTGGAGTTCCATTTATACTGGTGGCTTCGGATAGGTCACTTGTGTTCCCTGCGATTGAGTACACAAGATACATAATATTGAAGTCTGGAAGAGTTTGGGGTAAAGACTACCTACCTGTCGTGATTGACTGCCAGCACATCCACTACGCAGATTTCACAGCAGCGCAGGTAAAACAATGAATGAAATTAACTACCCCCAATCAACCCAATTACAATGCTTCCAAGTCTGGAATCAATTATTATCAAAATTAAACTTGAAATTTCACTAAAGGTTGATAGAGATCATTCATAATACGCAATACACGCATTATGCATAGGTATATAAAATCTTTCTGTCATACAGGCAGTGGTTTTTTGAATGTTCTTATAACACACTAATTGGCATTCTTCCTCTCTTTGTCATGCTATGCGATTTCCTAAGTAGCAACTGACGCCCCCGTAGGTCTCACAACAAAAGCAATTTCCCTTATTTGTCTGGACTGATATTTCCCAGCACGTGAACATTCCATTTTGTTCATTTTTAGTTGGTATCAAAACTTAAAATATAATTGCCCAATGAACCATTTTAATCGGAAGTGCGAGCAACAAAAATACACCTACCTACTTATGCATGAAACACGCAACGCATTGTTATAGATTGTTATGCTTAATCCAATGCTCACATTATTTTAAATATTTCAGGGCATGCGGGATTTGTTTAAGATGTTCAATGAAAAGAAACAAGAGCTTATATTATGGAGGATAAAACCCTCCATTGTCAGAATCTTAACCCAAGTGATGGAGGTCGCTAACGTTCCCTTCAAACACTGCAGCACGGAAGCCGAACTGGAATCCCACTTGTTGCAGTCTCATGTTCAGAACACCACCGTCCATTTTAACAATGGACTTGGGCTCACAGAGGACAGCAACGGAAGCGTTGAAATCACTAGAAGAATGCATTATTCAAATACCGAAGCCGATGAAGACATGGAGAACGACAACACTTCATCAGTGACAGTAGTTGAAGACTCTAGTTCTGGCTCCTCCTCCCCACCAGGGTTACAAATGACATCGGATCGTCGAAGAGCAAAAAGGGAGACTCAACATTAAAGTACACGCGGTTGAAGTTTTTAAAAATCAACAACAAGTCATTTCCGCAATGCGAGTCGATGATTAATGCATGATTATTATGTTGATGTGATAATTAACCAGAGCTTCCTAGTTGTATCTTTACATGACCGTACAGTATAGTATATTATGTAATTCCAAGAAAGTTACCTGTTGATTGTGATTTTTTGAACGAGATGTTTTCAAAACAAAACTAACATACTTATATACAAACTATATCATATAGCCCTTGCCTTATTTTAGATGTAATGTAAATGTTCGTACAACAAATATATTTTGAGTTTTATCGTTTTACTTAACTGTCTTCATCGGCTCAATTCATTTAATGCCTTAGTCTTAGTCATCATGGCTCATTGTGAGCGGAAACGGACATACATTCCTCAAAGGAAGATGCATAGCGTTCTCAACAAAGTGGGTGGCGGATGATTAGGGCATCTAGGAAGACTATAGATAAATCTGATGTTGGGGAGAGCGCGAAACAGGCGCAGATATTTGAGGTAGCCTCTTCCACAGCCTTGACATTATCCTTTTGCACCACAGATCACAATAATATTGACTCCATCCAATTTATATTCTTTCTCTGAAAATAATTTTTTTAAACATCGTACAAAGAAAGCATCTGTTTATAGACCTCCGTATTTTATTGTACAACAGGAACTTGTGCTGCCGAGTGCAATTAAAATTAAATTTATTTTATAGTAACATTTTCCACTTTAGGTAACCCAATTTACCTACATCTCTGGAAAAGATATTGTGTTAGTTAGAGTGCCTGTCTGCAACGGGAGATATTTGGTGGTTATTTTTGATAAGCGGAACAAAAAGGAAGTGAACGAAGGTCTTGCAGAGTGGTGCAGCTTAAAGTTTGCTGAAGAAAGTTTGTTGACTTGTTGATTCCGTGGATTTATTACACGGAAATTATTATTGACTTTTATCAACGAACATCGTTTGACGTTGGAGGAAATTTGTGATTTCTCCCTAAATATTCGCGACGTCAATTGTTGAGTATTCTTTTACTTTGTGTGCTTGCTTGCTTGTGATTTTTTGGTTGTTGTTAAATTAAGTGACGTACGACTGTCGGATTTTCCCGTTACAAAGCAATAAATTGTAAGGTTTTAAGGTAAACGTAGGAGACTATATTTTATCACCATGTCCAAGAGAAAAAGTGCCGTTCTTACCGACTCGGAGAGTGAGTCAGACAGTGGATCGGATATTGATAAGGTAAAATAATATAAGAATTCTTCTAATTGCTTGACACGTGTGTTCGAAATCAGTTTAATTCTACAATAATTTTTTACTGTTACAGGATATGTTATCCTTGTCAAGAAAGAAGAAGACTACTGCAACCGTAGACAAGAAACCAAAAGTTCGTTCATCCCCGTCTGGGTCATCTGGATCGGCTTCTGATTCTGATTGGGGAGATGGTGCAAAAACAAAGAAAACTCAGTCGAAAAAGAAGGCAGGAATGCGAACCGGACGTAGATCAGTTAGTGGTACGCAGTCATCCTCTGATTCTGAAAATGATGAGGATCACGTGTCATCCTCTACTGCTGTTCCTCCTCCACCTAGTTCTACGATCTCATCCACCGTTAAATCAACGAGTGCAGACCATCCCAAAGGTGCTTCAGATCTAGAGGAAGGAGAGGTTTCTACTGATTCAGATGACAGCTCAGACTCTTCACCAGAAGAGTTTAATGACGGTTATGATGATAATCTCATGGGAGATGATGAAGATCAGAGGCGTTTGGGATCAATGACTGAAAAGGAAAGAGAACAGGAGATTTTTAAACGTATTGAACAGAGAGAAGTTATGCGTACGAGATTTGAAATCGAGAAAAAGCTGAAGCAAGCTCGAAAAAAAGAGATGAAACGGTAAATGGAAGACTGAAATGAATACATTTAATGCGTAGGAAACTTGTCATTAGTCAAGATAAAATACAACAAAGTATAAATTTTTATTTATTCGTAAATACACAGAATGAAAAAGGCACAAAATGCAGCACAGAGTACGGCAATGAAAATGGATGCAAAGGAGCGTAGTAAGGAAAGAAAAAAGACTGTAGATAGTAAGATTGACAAGAAAACTCAAGCCATGGATGCCCTGAAAGCAACTCGTGATGCCAGAATTGCCAGAGCACAGGAGAAAGAAAAGATGCGCATAGAACAAGAAAAGAAGAGAGAAGAAACTGTTGCTGATGATGATTTGGATCTGTTGAAGGACGAAGATAAAGTGAGCTCAGTTGCTAACGAAAAGAAAGTCAAGAAGTTGAAAGCATCCGACATTTATTCCGATGATAGTGGCTCAGAAAGTAAAGACGAAGATGACAATAGAGAGAGAAAAAGATCCCAGAGCTCTAGCTCCAGCAGTTCCTCCGATTCTGAACCAGAGGAGAGGTAAGATATTACAAAGTTTCAACATTTACGAGTGCGTAAAATTGTTTTTCCTTGTAAAAAATTATTCGTTATCCAACTTTTGTTTTTAGAACTAAGAAGCCACAGTACGTCGAAAAAGTTGAAGATATGAATCAGCTCAGACTCAGCAGATTGAAACTAGAAAGGTGCCCCTAATCATTTTTTTTTGCACCACAACAACATATTGCATTATAAATAATCATGATTAAATTACCTCTGTGTTTATATATATATTATATGTTCAGATGGGTACACGCACCGTTTTTCAACAGAGTAGTGAAGGGTTGCTTTGTGAGGATGGGCATTGGTCAGTCAAAGCAAGGAGTCTCCGTTTACAGGGTAAGAAAGAATTTGACTTTTATTATTCAGTAGTTAAAAAGAATGTATTGCTTATAAGTCTTTTCTACTGTTCCTTAGATAGGAGAAATTACTGATATCGTAGAAACGGGTAAAGTATATCAGCTTGGTGGAACCAGAACTAACAAAGGAGCTAAGATTCGTCATGGAACAGATGAAAAAATTTTTAGGTTTGAATACGTGAGTAATCAAGATTTTACTCAGGACGAATTCGAAAAATGGAAAGAAACATGTAGTAAACGAGGAGTTGTACTGCCAAATATGGATGACGTGAATAAGAAAGCAAAGGATATTAAAGAGGCCAACGACTATGAATTTAAAGATGCGGATATCGACTTGGTATGCTCCTTACAATCAGCCTACTAATTTCACTATGAAAAATGACCATTTGATTTGCTTTTTCAAGTAAAATGAGTTGCATTTTTGGTTGTATTATTTTAGATTGTTCGGGAAAAAGCTCGATTTAAAAATTCACCTGTAAATTTTGCTATGCGGAAGACAGAATTAATGAAGGAGAGAGAAATGGCAGTTCAAAGGTAACATATATCAATTAAAAGAATGAACAAAGCTACCCCATTTCTCAAAAACACGAAATGTACATATTCAGTTATTCATTAATATGGTATGATACTTCAGAGGTGATGACACTAAAGCAGAGGAACTTCAACATGAAATTCAAGATTTGGATGAAAGAGCAAAGGAGCTTGATAAACAACGGTCTTCTAGTATATCCAGTATTAGTTACATCAACGAAAGAAATCGGAAGAAAAATGTTGAGGAAGCTGAAAAAGCTATAATGGTAAGTACAGAGCTTGTAATTTAATTCGTTATTTGGAAAAAAACTGTGTGAAGCCAAGTAATAATACATAGCATAATTTGTTTATGGTACTTTTAGGAAGAATTTAAGGCAAACAAAGGCAAAGTTGTTGAAGATCCATTTACAAGACGTCATACTAAACCAAATGTATTGCACCGGAAGTTGAATGTATCTGAACTTGGTAACAGTTTAGTAGTCGGCGATGAAACTCTCAAGGAATCTCCGGATATTGAAAGCAGTGAACCAAAAGACAGCAAGAACGGTGTGTTAAGGACGCTGCCGTCATTACCACCATCGGTAGGATAAATACTACAAAAGTGGTAGTAGTAATATGCTATGTCTCTAAATCATGCAATGACTAAGCTGAGCATTTTAAAATGTAGCTTGCTTTGGACGTCGAGGAATCCATCTCCATGTCGTCTGATTTTATTACATCATTGAGTAACATTGCTGCTGATGACGACGGTGTCAAAAGTGCAATGTCCAATGGTGATTTGTTCTCGGCTCATGATTTTGATATTAAATTGGATTTGGATGCTAAACTTCCACGTAAGTCTTAAGTATTCTTTTTCATGTAACCAGTAACAGAAAATGTTAATGTTTGCATTTTCCTTTACATATCCGGTTCACTGGTTAAAACTCTTCTTTTTTTTTCTAGCTAATTTACCAATTGTGGCAAGACCATCTATCCCACAAGTGAGAGAAATTGCTCCTCGTCGTTCGCTAAACTTGGAAGAATACAAAAGAAAGAAGGGACTGATATGAAGCTTTGGTATCGCTAAACTTCGTCTATTATTGCAGATCAATATTACATCATTTATGCTGACCTGATATAACGTTTTTTAAAACTGTCCTCAATGTAGTTGTACGGTGTACGATAGTAGGTCTTAGTTCAAATTGAAATGAATTCGGCACACCTTTCTGTAAGTTCTGTTTCAATAACTGTAGATTGATGTACTAGACCAACGAAACACATTGATTTCAATATCCGTATTTATTCTGTTTACCTATTGTTAATGTATCAGATTTTGTTAATGTATGTGTAATTCGCAATGTTCTAATGAAAAATCAAAATTAAAAAAGGAACGAAAATGTAAAGTTTTGGAGGAAAACCGCCACCAGTAAGTAACATCATTTCTTGGTAACTAATGTCATGCATGAATATGAAATTAAAAATCATTGGTTTGAGTGTGCAAATTTTGGTTTCATGAACTGCGCCTTTTAAACAAGTGTCGATAGGTTATTATTTAGAGAGAAGCTACGTCGGCATGTTTTTGCTTGAGGAATAGCATTGCAGTTTTTATCTAGATGAAGTAGTTTTGTCACTTTATTTCATGAAATATAATACCACTTAAGCTTTAATCATACACTTACAGACCATACTCCCTTTGTCAAATTATGTATTCCTAATCATTCACATGCAACTAAATAAGGCGTAAACTATTTATCAAGTATTTTTTTCCAATTCAGAGTTAATCTCTACTCTTTCGTCAATGACTGATGTTACGTATTTCATGAAACGAGTTAGTTATTATTTACACACATTTTGTACATGATGAACCAAGAAAAGAAAAATCTAGCAAGCATTGTACAGCATAAAAACGTTGATTTGATTTTGTGTTGTACTGACTGAAGTGGATTGCGTGAGTAAAGGAGGCATATTATGAGCCTACGTGAACATTTCCTTCAGGTCTGACCATGCCCATAAATGGTAAAAACTCTGGGTGTCCGTCCATCGAAAGTCTACTGCTGCTGCTGCTGCTCTGCTTTTCCTATTTGGTTTGGGACGTAGAGTTTGTTAATGACTGACTGCTCTTTTGTGTACTTTCCTATATTGAGAATGGATGATAGGAAGGTTTTGGTTGCACCAGCCATGTATTTATGCACATATCTCTCACTTCAGAGATTTTGTTCAATAGGAAGAGTAAGAGTGGTTGGTACGTACTATACCTAGTATTGGCCTTTCGTTCCATTCAAAAGGTATAATGCAATGCATGTGTGCATGCACCCAAACCAATACAGCGTCATGCAAAATGTACGGATGTAGTCAGACCTTTTTTGAGAACTATTCAAAGTACGCATTATAATTCACTAAGTACACGTAGTATGTAATGGGAACATTCCATAGTGTATCTTACATTTTTACTATGACGGCTTTTTGGTGTTAAAATGTTGAGTTGACTAGGGTTTAGTCATAGGCACAGTCACCATTACAATGCATAACTACTCGTGCTATTCTTTGCAAAAGAAAATCATATTAGTTTTCAGCATTATGATATGATATGATATGCTGTCTGCCTGTCATTTTGCCGAATGACTACCCAAATTTTATGCAGCAGCAATAAGCAACTAGTATAGTTAAGAGGACTAAATGTTTCGCTTCAGTTGTAATTTTTGGAAGATTTTGCAGTTTATATGGGACGTGATTAAACAAACTTAATCTTGGTTTTCACAATCGGCCTATAGTTATAAGT
>JAQGAP010004579.1:0-10248 GCA_034697805.1 Orchesella bifasciata
TGGAGCGTTGTGGTGAAACAAGTGTATATAGTAAACTCAATTCATATGAATTGGAGAACTGCAATCCAAATTCAAGTCAAAATTCGCAAAAGCGATAAAGTCTTTTAATGTCTCCAAGTTTCCTCCTTAAATACAAACCTTACACTACTTTCTTTTTACAGCGATAATGATGATGACGATCGGAAGCCAAGATATGAATAAGATGGAATCTGTTTGGTGTAGCTTCCATACAATGGGATTGATTCAACCAAAATGCGTGTCATTCAGATCGGCTGATGGCTTTATCACAAAGTAGACGTTACTGCAGATTCATTCAATGGCTTTGGTTTGATTGCTTGAACAGTAAAAATTATGGCGTTCCTATATACTTTCACCACATGTAGAATGCCTTTTACTCCAAAAAAAGGTATATTGAATGTTGCCATTCTTGAGAAAGTAAAATAGAACTTGTGTGTGAGAACTGACAACTGTGATGATGACAATTGCGTACAAGTTGCTCCAAAGTCCTTATTTTTAGACTCATACAACTTTAGGCAAAGATATGCATCCCAAGAAGCAATTTTCCTCATTTCTTTATTTCCACTCAGCAGCCAGTCATCTCGTTTTACTCAAGTACGCATTTTACTGGAACGAAAGGCTCATTTGAATTACAACAGAGTAAAATATTTCCCTGAGGATGAATTCAGCTGGAATTCATAAGAATACAGTGAGGAGTATGATAATTTCCCTGAGTAGCAATTCAAATGTTTTTGTCAATTTTGGGCGGTTTTTACTTTCGTTTACTTTTAGTTAAATGGAAAATACCGAAAGTTTCTCATTACACACATGCTATTGCTAGTGAATAAAATGGTGAAGCCGAAATGAAGCTTTCAAAGGGAAGCGTTGAAGAAATATTATCCCTTGGTAGTTGACGTTTCTTTATTTAACCAATAGGCAACACGAATGATTTTAAATAGATTAAAATATCATGTCATTTCTTGACAGTCAAAATGATCAGGCTCCAATAATATATGCAAAGTATATGCGTCTGTAGTAGCGTTTTACTGCTTGTGCGTAGTATCAAAAGTCTGATCGTGAGTCTAAAAGAACCAAACACAAGAAAGCAAAATGTAGACTTAATTTGCAAATCCCTTCAATCCTTTCAGCACTCCTTTTATGCATACCTAGCTATAGCCATCCCCATTGTATATTGCTAAGAAAAAACGGGAAGGCAAACGCAACACAACAAAACGCAGGAAGACTTCAGAAAGGAAATGGAAGGCAGGAACAACAAGACGCTGTTTTTGCCATGTTGAAGGCTTTTCCAAGGAATTAAATCTGATATAATCTTATTAAGGATTATTCATTCAAACTTTCGCCAAAAACAGACAATTTCAAAGAAATCATTATAAATGTGCGGCTTCCCGACACCCCTACTGCTAACGAATTTGCAACAATGCATATAATCATATATGAACCTCGAGTCTGGAGAAAGTATAAACAAAAGATGATGGGAGTAAGCAGTTGAGTCGATGAGAGAAATAATAAAAAGGGGAAAACATTTCCTGTTGTTACATTCTTAATAAGACACAGTCTCTTCAGAGACGATGATAGAGTGTCCTAGATAGATGCGTCATTCAATTTACGTTGGTAAAACTATTAGCAATTTTGTGTTGAGGAATCGTCAAGTATTCCTATTCCCATTATTTATTTATTCATCCCTACTAAAGATGAGTATGAAGAAAGTACTCTGTGACAATAAAACTAAAGCCAAGGTTGCTGCATGCAGATCGGATAGGACACTAAAACAGGGAGGTAGTCTGGTACGTATGTACATTGTGTTCATTTTGTCGTTACGAAAAACAAAGGAGGATCCTCTCTCTCTCAACTTCTCTGCGAGACTCCGTTGATTGCTATTTCTGTTGCACAACACCTCAACCAAAATTAACATCTTTGTCCTCGTCCTTCCCTCATCCCAGTTGTTTTCCCCGAACATTAATTGTTTCTTTACGTTTTCCTTGTGGTCATTAACCTAAAGGATGACAATGGGTTTTCTTACATATTTTCCAACCAGGCAGACTAAAGCTCTTGCATCATATGCGAATAAATACTTTAACTTGTGTACTAATACCACCTTCTCTCTCTCCTTCCCTCATCCCATCCTTCCTATTAAGAAAAGGCTGGGCCACAAAAGTTTAATTTTCTAAGCAGCAGGTTCCCTTCACATTACGTATGTAATACTGACTCTGAGCTTCATTTCATATGGAGGACACAACTCCTTCCAGTTTTAGGACATGCTCCAATATTTATATGGATTATCATAGATGTCGAGTTTAATACGTTGCGTTTTAGAATTTGGACCGCTGACAGCATCCCTATTCCAGTCCTGAGCTTGGATATGTTCTTTTCTGATGAAAATGGTTTGCTCTCCTACAACCACCACAAGTAGCATACCGCCATCATCACATGTATGTATGTTTTGCCGTTGTTGCCATCGGCCAGAACCTGGAGAACTGTTTGCTTTCCCTACTTCACCAGAAAATGGCTGTTATATGAGTACATGCTACAACGCAGAGTGAATAGTGCCCAATCCAGGATTCAAGTCCCATCAAGACGATGGCTGAAATTAAAGAAGGAAGGTAAATGAGCTGAGAATGAGTTTTGCTCAATATACATAGCTCCATGTATGAGTGGATATAATGATAATGTACTACTCGGGTAGCAGGTATATAGAAAACGTATTATATATATCCCTATGTTTGGTTGTAAATACGTATACAGCCTCTTGTACAGCATGAGAATACTTAAGTAAGTAAATACCAAACGTAAGGCGAAAGCTGTGGTTAAAAGTCTAAGAAAATCTCGTCTTTACACCGACTTAAGTCCCTTCTTTCCAAAAAATACCCTTTAGTTTTCTAATGAGCCAAGCAAGCAAAATTTTCAGTTGTGTGGGAGAATTTCAGTCTTTCGTGGTGAGGTTCGAGAGAAGTCTTTGCAGCAGCAAGGCAGGGAAAGGATATTCCTCAATAACCTGGAGGAGAATCTTCCTTCCATGGACAGAATTAGGTCGCGATCAAATTCTCCACTTTTTCTTATTCTACGAAACATTTGTAAGGGATTAAGTGCTCAGTCTACGTTATGCATACACACGAGCAACTAATCAGCTTAAGCCGATATCGTATTATTGTAACACGCTGTATGCTAAACTGCGCCTAGGTACTGAGGACTTTCTCCAGGGAAATATATTGTGCTCCACGCGAAACATGTATTCATTCCAATAATTTTAACAGTTCGATAAAGCCAAAGGGTGTAATCGGCTCATCCAATTTTTTATATATGCGTACCTACCAAACATCCCTGTATCTGATCAACTTGGGTTTAAAAATGAAATCCTCTGTCTGGCTGTGTGGAAGAAAGAAAGCTTTTATATTCCGGTATGTACATGGTACATCAGTTGAGTGCATACTTACTGCTGCGTAAAAGTAGAATAGTTACGATTATGATGACAAGATGTGCCTCTACATGCATCGCATACCCATTGGAATACTAGATGATTATGTGCGCGTTTTTTCTCGGCTATATACCCTTAAACCATGTACAATGAGAAAGGAGCACAGCACACAATCTGGTATCTCTTGAAAAGACAGAAAAAACGTTGCGCTTTTCATTGGATGTGGATCAAGAAGTGATGCTGTGCTTTGAATTTGAAAAAGCTATAAAAAGAATATATTTCCTTTTACAACAGTGCGTACTTACTTACTCCTTCTCTTCTTTTATCCGCTTTCCTATTCCATTCTACTCCACACCGATATTCTTACAGATAGTTGGTTGGTGATGGTGGTCTGGTGGCAGTGGATGGCATGTGTGTACACAGGAGACATATCTTCACATCGTTTCTTCAGTGCATTGTCATATGTTACGAGCAAGAGAGAAAAACGATTGAGGCATATAAATTCTGAGGAGAATCTTTTCCTTTTTACCTGATTCAATTCTTCTTGGGTTAACAAAACACGCCAAAAGAGGAAGAAGCAGAGGAGACACCTACAACATACAAGAACCCCTTCCAACCACGTCTTGGTACATACATTTGCCAAAACAAAATGTAAACGGTGCAGTCAACGTTATCATCAGGGCCATTATTGTCGAGGGCTTCATATGTGTGGCACTCAAAGTCCTCAAATACACATGATCATAATGATGATGCCCAAAAAAAATTCTTAGACTACACAAGACCCGTTACTTCACAATACGATGATGGTGGAATATAGTACACCGTGCAGGAAATAGATTGAGAAATGATGGCATGTGCAAAAGGACACTAGCTCATGGAGAATACAAATAGGATTTTTTCTTTTCTTTCTCCTCTGTTTTCTTATGCCGAGAATATTGGTTTCTTGGTTGAGGATTGTTGATTTTTTTGGCTTTGTAATAATGGCAGGCTGGGCCGATGGGATTTGCTTAACTTAAAGAAGGATGGATTCACCAAGTTACTTGCTGTTTATACCAACCATATTTATTTACCATAATATGTAATGTTGCATTTCTTCCTAATAAAAGCTGCTTATCTGATACTGTATGTGCGTAACCTTTCACAGAAAAATGTTGTTTTGTCGATCTGTTGGAATGTGGAATGCTCGCCGTTTTTCAAATTATCCTTAACACATCTTTGCAGCATGGTTGTATGTATATATACAGCTTACAGCCATGTGTTTTACGATGCACACGGAAAGGCCCACGCATGCACCACGAGACTCACGGCTGACGCTTAAGGATGAGTCAAAAAATTCAAACGGTTTACACATTTCGGATGCAGCTTCAAAAAAAGATATGTGCTTGAAAATGCACGTTTTCACCAAATTGACAAACCTAGAGCAAAATGGTAGAGGGAAAGTGGACGGCTTTCACTCTACACACAAATCCCATACTGGACAAAATACATGAAAGGAAATTTCTATTCAGGACGAAATCGCAAGCCGTGCTTCACTTCACGCGCCAACACATTATAATGTATTAGTGTTATGCACATACGTAATACAGTATTGTTCAACTGAAACCGTCATATCATATAGGAAGCAACAACATGTATACTTGTATGATGGTGTAGCTAGCGGCTGTTTGGTGAAATGTATATATACAATGGCAGTTGCCATTCGTAGTGCAATACAAACACATAAGGCTTTCTTTTTCATCTCTTAGCTTGGCGATGAACCAGACAGATGTTAGTTTTGCTTGTAGCTATATATATATATATATGCATCTATATTACGTTCTATACTAGACTACACACTTGATGAGATGGTTTCAAAAGAGTCTGATGGGTTAGCAACTATTAATGTATGTATATGTAAGTAACGACGTAGAATAAATGAAATAAGGAAGGAGGGAAACTGAAGAGAGCAAGAGAAAAAAGAGATTGGTTCTGCTTCTAGCACTATTCTTCAGGTCTCTGGTTCTTTAGATGATAAATCCCATGACTCTGTGTCGAGATCCCCCGAAGAAAGTAACGCTACATGCATTTATATAACGGACGGTGTTATTATTATGTATCAAATATAAAGAGATGAGGTGACTACAATCCAGAAGTCGGTGTGTTGACTTGCATAATATTACTTTCCTGCTCCTTCAATTCAGCCACCCTTGTGGGATCTGCACTTTAATCTTGTTAAATCTATACAAGCTTTGCTACACAGGAAATTAAAATTTTGATCAAGTAAACAAAGAAAATCAACACCTTGTCCATGTCAATCCAACCAGCAAACAGATAGGGTAGCGCACACAAGATTGGAAGGCTGCATTGCTCCTGATTGTTCACACAAGTGGTCTTTCTATGCTGCTTAACTTTCGCCGCAACTGCCAGCTATTAGTTTTGTATACAATCTTCTATATTGCGGAGGTACTGTTGTATCAACAACACCAGTAGTGAATGGCTCACAAAATACATAAATGCAGGCATCTCAGACAGGATCCATAATCAGAGGAAACCGGATGAAGTCGTGTTATGCATTTAAAAATAATTCCCATCAGCATTCAGAGCCAGTTTCACAAAGCCTGCTATACACCCTGATTAAGTTTATCTAAGGGGATTGGAGTGATAGCGAAATAAAAACAAACATAATCTCCAAATCGATATCAGTTTTAATGTAAGGTCCCTAGTGTTGTATGAGACATGTAATGTTAACGAACTTTATTATATGATTTGTTTTTCCATCTAAAGGTCATTTCTTCCGTCGTTAGTTGGAAGGATTTCAATTTCACATGGGATGGTCATGGTCAACGAACCGGTTTATTGGAGTAGTTTCAACAATATAAAACGTAATTCCAAGGATCAGATCTATTGATAACACAGTCGTTTCACTTTTCGACTTGGGTTGAATTTAGTTGGACACTCAAGTAGTTTATAAAAGTTTGATGATAATGCGAGATTGTCGACTGGAACGCTGGTTTCTAGAAGAAACTTTGTAAATTGATTCTTTTCAGCGGAATATACCACAGCAAATGAAGAATTTCGTTTCATGTTTTGGTTCTGGCAGATTTTGTTAATGAAAATTAAGAAAAATAACCCTGCCGTAGAAAGGAGCTTATTACAAAGGGTATATAGCCATAAATAAGGTTTAATAATATTATGAACAAGGGGAAGGAAAATGGAAACTTGCATCCAGACCCCGGCGCATGTTTCCTGAATGTTTTTAGTATGGTGAAAGTCATGATCATCATGAGTGTTGCAACATCATACCCTGGCATTTGTGCAATAATATGCTGCTTACTAACCCTGCAATAAACAACCCAAGTGATCATAACGTTGAGAGTAATGATTGCAATCATCGTCTCACCGCATGATTCCCTTTCCAAATGCCGTTACGGTAGGCTTATGCACGGTTACATTTTTGGAAATGTGTGAGAAAATATTACGGCATAAGAATAATGGAGGGCGAAGAGAGAAGATTGAAAAAAATGAGTAAAAGTACGGATATGATATCAGGAAGACGTGGTCCTGCCATGAATACTACTACACCACACCACTACGGTCCTATTTTTAACGCTACTCTCATAATAATATGGTGTTTGTAAGAAAAACTGTAGAAGAAAGCTGCTGTGCTCTCTAGCATTTCTCAGCAGATTGTTGTATAGCATAGTTATATTATATACGCATATTATTCTTCACTGGTTTGTTTCCATTTGGACTAGTAACAATGATGGATGAACTAGTTGACTAGCTGATACGCCTGAAGAGTGTGGTAGCTGGAGTGAGTGACTGAACTAAAATATAAACTATGTGATGTGATGTGAGGAAGCGAGAGTTGGAGCAAGTCGCCGCTTCAAAAAGTTGAACAGTAAAGAATTTTTAGTGTCGACATGATGAAAATGTGGATGAGTTTTGAGTTGTTGAGTCACATTTCACATCACATCCTCAGCAAAACTTTTGTGGTAATAATGCCACACTATATAATAGTTAGGATGGCGAAAAGAACGTGATCTGATCTGTAAGCACATTCACACAGTTGTTGCAAAAATAAGTCAGTAAAGGAATCGCTGCGTGCCATAATCGTAAAACGGATATTATATGGGGGCGTGCTTAGCAATATATCTACTCCAGCAGAAGTGGAAAGCAAGCGAATACTGAAGCAAACAAGTTTTTTTTTTTGTTAAAAAATTTTCGACGGAAATAAGTAATCGATTATTGTTTTGCATACACAATATTAATAATCTGACAAGTATGCAAAACTTGTGGATGTCTATGAATATGCTTCACCACGACTGATAAACTTTTTACTAAAATCTAGGCCGCATGCAAGTCAAGTCTCTCACACATTCACGAAGGTACCTTTGTAATATCCTGAAGTTGATGACGATCATTTGTATCCGCCAAAAAGTAAGCGACGATGCTTAGTAAGATTATTTCTAACAATATTTCTCACTTTTTCTCCTCCCCCTATATAATACTTTTTGTATCCCGGCTAACTTGTTAGTGGTTCGTTATATTAAGGGCTCACCACCACAACTACTACCACCGTCAACTTCCTGCTGGCTGTAAATGCGAGCTATGCTGTGATATATTGGAATTTCAGACTACATGTTGATGATGATGATGGCAAGTGGTTCCAGTATAAAAACAAGATGAAATTTAAAAATCACAAAGTTTGACACTCTTTTGTGTATGTGATGTCGATGTGTATACAAGAACTAATTGGATTTTTATGCAAATTATATTTGTAGTCGGCTTTTCTCATGCTGCACCCTATAGCAAGCGGATCGGAGTAAAAGTTTTACGCATCAATTTAACGTAATACGTTGCTAAATATTGTTGCGAATTTTGGAAGAAATATTGCATTCTTTAAGCCAACAAGCCTACAAAATAACTTATGGTTGGTGAAAGTAATTCAATGCTGCTCTTCCACATTCTCTAACGCATAAAAGGCGGGCTTCGACGTTTACTTTCATGTTCAATCAAATACTTGCTACTATCTTATTAGTTCCACCAAAGGTTTTTCATTTTGCAATTTGTAACGTGTTTTACGACGCAATTAAAGCCTAACGACTGACTGACTGACGGAAACTAACTCGCTCAGCAAAATTGAGGACACACGCTGGCATCATAAATATAATATGGTGACATATAATACTAGTTTTTGTAAGGAAAGCTATTGCACACTCTCCTATATAATATATGAGTATATCGAACCTACAAAAATAATCATCATCACGAATATCACGATAAACTTTTGAGCAACTGTCATCATTCTGGACATGGCCATTGTTTATGGGAGCATGCAGTTGATCATAATTTTAGCCGTGTCGTTCTGAGACTTTTTAGTGCCTCCTTTCCTCCATGTTTATCTGTCAGTAGTCATCAGTGTTGGAACCTAGTTGAAACACTTATGAACTACATCTCAAGTGCTATGTACCTATGGAAAGCTTCCTTTGTAAAATTTTGCAATCCGAAAACCACTTCCCGAAGCGTGGAGGAAAGTTTAAACAGCTATAAATATTTTAGCATGCCTCCTTTTGTGAGCAGGTCTGTGAACTACTTACCAGTATAATAGTGGGGCTACCAAAGAGTTCACATATGAAGTAATTTGAAAAGGCGCTCTTACTTTCAACTTTGATGTAAATTGTCTAGCCAGAGGATATTAGCGAAAGTTTAGCTAACAACAGCGTTCAAATTTGTCTACCTTGTTTCAAAACGAATTAGGCAAGTTGATGCAAAATAGAGGAAATGGGTTATGTTTATGTCCCCAAATTTGAGTCTCAAATCCTTGTGCATTTACCTATTTTATAAGCACTGTGTAACCTTCGATAACAACCTAATGACTGTTGGTGTTCAGGCAGCTTTATGTATTGTAGATTTGAAATTTAAACAGGTTGAAGTAAAAGTAAAGGATATAATATAGAAGACAAGATTGATTCCGTAATGCTACAGCGTCTGAGTAACATGGATGGTTATGAATGTTATGATTTTCATTCAGTATTGTATGAAAGGCATAGTACATCCCTCCCAGCAATGAAAAATATTATGCATTATAAACACTAAAGAGTGAAAGTAACAGGGTTACTTTAAAACAATAGAAATTTAAAATGGATATAGTGACAAACGGAGGAAACTTCTCCTTTGGCAATATACTATAGTGCATGAAACATTCTTAAAAATGATGTTATCACATCTCGCTCAACAAGAAAGGATGAAGAGGCAAAAAATGATGTTGCTACTGCCGTGGAGTTGAGCAAAGTGCAAGCATGGAGAATGAGAGAGGAAGGAAGCTGAATAATAATAGATATAACTGCTTTACTACTACTTTCCTTAAGAATATTATCATCTTCTGTGCAATTGTACTCTTGAACCTCGTAGTTTGTAACAACTTCCTCTCTCCACTTTACTTCTTTTCCCTAGTGCACATAAAAATAAACATAACAATAATATGCAGAGCATTTAGCGAACACTTTTCAGTAAAAAATATCATAATGGAGAATACACACACATAATACAGTATATCTAGCACCCATGCCACAGTGCAAAGCAAGCAGTGTGCACTTCTTGTATGCACTCGTCTAATGGGAGGATTACGTTCGTAGAGTTTTATGCATATGTCTTTATGATATCACATGATTGCTCATACAATCAAGTTTAATGTGTGAATTGGATTTTAGGAGCCATTCTTTTTCTTCAAAAGAAAAATATATGATACTGTAAGTGGATATACTTCTTTTCAATAAAAAAATCCCCCTTATGAAATTCTGCAATTAACGCTTCTTTTCTTCTCAACATTGGTCTCA
>JAQGAP010004580.1:0-10248 GCA_034697805.1 Orchesella bifasciata
TTAAATTAAGGTATACATCTCTTCTACTTATTGTGTTAAAATGCCAATTAGGTTTAGGAAAATAATAGTGAAAGTATGCGAATGGTATGTCTGAAATTTATTACAGTTTGTGCGAATCGATTTTAATTACCGAATATTCTATGCCTACTGTATTTGAGTAATGGCAATTAGCTGCCATTAAAAATTATTAGGTAATTAATTCACACCATACATGGCCAATTATAATTATCATTAATTTATTATTTCAATTCTCTTCAAATTCTTTCGTTTATTCCTTCTGATATGCCGATCTCGAAGATAAAGTGAGGCAGTGATCCTTATGAAGGCATGCATATTATAGTACATTAGCGATCTGGTAAACTATACTGTCACCATTAAGAATAATATCGATATCAATCCTGGAATTCCAAAACACACAAAGCAATCAATTCCAAGCCTTTCAACAAAAAAAAGTAGAATTGATTGGCATGCATGGATGATAAAGACATGTAAGTAGAAAAACTACAATGAAAGAACAAATGTGGTGAAATTCGGATATCAAAAACATTTCCAGGTACCCCTAAGGAAAATGTGCTCCACGAGGTATGCCACAATAAATGGCAAACGTTGAAAATCGTACAAAAGAAGTAAAGTTTGGCCAAATGTCTCTAATTTCATTCCTACGCGTGCTGGAAAAGTTGGATATCTGCTTTCTACAATAAAGTATAGTATCGACCTAACAACTTGAGCTAGCACGACAAATATGGAACATAATTACAGGAGCGGCATACAAGCCGCTATGTTAAAACTATATGATGATAGACAAGACAGCTACCTATTCCGTTTTTAGCTTTTCATTACTCCACTACTGCTGAGGAAAGTAGAATAATATGAAAGAGCGACCCAGAAATCCAATTTCACCATCAATTTTTGATGAAAGCCCGCACAATATCCACTCTACACCCATCAACCGTTTACGTAAGCATTACTGATGAAACGTATGTCGTATATATTTTGTATTTAAATAATGTATCACCACATAGACAAAACCAAGGATGTAGAATACTACCTACGGCAAACTGACATACATACATACAATTTCATGTCCCAATATGAAAATGAGTAAAAGCCAACTTCCAATATTTGCCTATATGCTACATAATATTCCAACTGTGTAATGTAGAAAAAGACGACCGAACAACCTTCTTTCCGTTTTTACCCTTCATTTTGTCAGTCAGTCAGTTGGTAAGGAAGCAGGTAACAGTCAGTGGTTCTATCGTTTCGTGTCACCAGCCCCATAGTTTAGACAGTGTGTCTCTCATCGCCACTGTTAGAATTACGACTACGACTGACTTTGTCGCCCTCACATATGGTAATATGTGTGTAATCCCTTTTTACTTTCTTTCGGTTGTCACCATTTTTCTTCAAGACCAAATGTGACTTTCTCCATTAATAATAACCGTAATAGGTGTAATCCTACCAATTTCCCACAATAGCAGAGCTCCATAAATATACATTTGTTTCATCCCTGCTATATTCTCCACCAGGCACACCATCCTAATCTAACATTACCATACAATGCATGGGGAAAATGGGAACCGAAAGGAGTCGGCCTTGTACTCACTCAGAGCTCATTTTTTGTCTCATGTATCATTTTCATGACTTTCCCATTAAAATATAAAACTTTGGATCGGATAGTCAATATCAAAAGGATAGTGATGGCACACACAGCGAAACGTCAACCTCACAATTTATTAATTCTTTTGCCATCCCTAACAAAAGAAAAGTATGTGGAGTAGATGGGGAGGTGTGCGTCATCAGCGGACTTTTTTCTCCAAAAAAAAACAGTGGCAGTGTGGTGGCTTTGAGGTGCAAGTGTGTAGGAAATACGAGATGTCAATCAACTACATTATTCCATTAATACCGTTTTAAGCTTGAAATATACACTTCATCAATTTTTTGTTTACGTTCGGTTTCCTACAAACATCCAATGTTCAACGGTGGTTGGTAGTGATCCTATTTTATAAGGAATACGGGAATACCTAATATGGTTCCTGAACAATGATGGACAATTTATCTTGGCATGTGGTGAATGAATAGAAAAGGATAAAATGTGTCGTGTTATACAAAACTTGTGATCTATACATAATTACGAGAGAATGGCATGCACTAAAGCGTAAATGGACTAAGGAGGATCCTTATTAAAACTGGCAAGTGTGTTCGTGCATTTTACCTGCACCAGTGTGGGCCACAATTTGTTAGTTTGCTCGACTGACTCTTGGTATTAATAATAAAGGATGAAAAATGTTTCCCTGACTGGCTTCAATCAATTCTCCTCATGATAGGAACAAACAAATTAATAGTTCATCTCCGTTTTTAACCACCTTCCCAACATAACTTTCTCTTGTGAACACACAACTTAGTGGAAATAAACACACCACCTCTACCGCTCATCTCATGAGGTATGCATGGATCTTGGAAATGTCACATTATTTTTGTTTGTACGAGATGTTTTTCACTTTGGTCAGAGGCGCACTTTCAATTTAATGACGGGTTTGAAAGACGTATCCAAAGGGTTTTCGACAAACAATAAAATCCGCTGTTACTACTAGAATGTGTGATAGCATATAAACATGCTCAATGTATAAGGGATTAGTAGCAAAAGAAAGGAGATAAGGAAAGAGCAGTTACCTACAGTCGAATAAAAGCCCCTAGCAAATTTATCGATTTACAATTTACCGTGCTGGCACTACATGCATATTCCATAAAGCATTATGTATATTATTAGTGCTATCTATTCAACCATCGATCCAATACTCGCTGTTATTTCTTTGCTTTTGCTTACTCACTTGTATTACTTACCTTTGAATTTATCTTCATGCTTGTAAACATAAGCACTGGAATGAAGTGTTCCTTTTTAATGTACATCTAAATAAACTTCTGGCACAACTTGTCACGGAATGAGACGAGGTAGTTTTATCGTAGAATTGTTGAGAACGTAGCAGCCTACTTTACACAAATTACGGATGTGCGTTTAGTATGTTGGCTCATTATGGCAGGTGTGAGTTAATACGCAATGAATATATAAATGATTGACGTATGTAGGCATTTTTTAAATAAATATATTTTATTTGCCGGCAAATGAAGAGGAGCTCACACGAAAAAGTGCTTTGCATGGTGTTAAGAATATGTCATGTACATGGGGGCAGGTAGGACAGAATAAATAAAAAAGCTAAAATTGGATAAAAATGTAAAGTAAGAGAGAAAGCGAGTTGATTTTTTGACATTGCATGGCGTGGCGAAAACACAACAGCAAAAAGTAAGTCTTAACTTTGAGTAAAAATGTAATTTTTGTCAGGTCTACTTAATTGAATTTTTAGCAATATCATTATCTTAACTTTGGAGCCTAATTTGGCTAATATTCAATATTTGGTAATTTGAGCTTCATCACATGCATTAAAAATACATACGTGATCAAGCATTGTTACCAAAACGTGACTTGATTTGATACGATACGCCTACTGCAGTATATATACTAGGTTCATTAAGGGTAGGTAAAAGTAGTAAAAATTTAGGAGCTAGCATGAGGCATGTTTGGATAATTTTTTATGATTCCGAAAATCATAACAAAATAAACTCGTGACTTATATACCTGGCATGTGTAATTGAAAGAACTCTCAGACTTAGTTTGGTAATCAGAGTAAGTTTGGAAATGCTTTTATATAGAAAAATACATACCACTCATTTTTATGTGTGTAATGCTAAAGGAATTCATCAGAAATGTGAAAAGTGTTTCGTCACGGCTTACTTTCGTGCTTAATAAATATAAATCCCGTCATTTAATACAAGGTTTGCGGAAATGAATATAAATATCGAGAGAAACGCGAAATTGGAGTACATAAACAAAAATATTATTTATTGCAATATAGTTATAATAATAAGAAAGCACAAGGTAATATTTCTAAAGCGTTCTTCTGCTTACGAGCATAATGGAGCTTGATACTGCGCGTTAAATTCCAGAGAGGGAAAGAGGTAACTACAGCCTACAAGCATATAAACAAAAGAACGTCAATACTTTCTCATTCTCACCCACCACCACCAATTTTCTTTTCACGTTGCATATCCCGACTATATAGCAACTAAAGAAAATGGTCAACTGAACCAAAGGCAGGCTAGACACGTAATGGACTATTAGATATACTTATTGAAAGAGCCTTGGGGATAACTTTTATATGCATTCAATGTATTTTCAAAGCTAAGCATGCCATGGCCAGTAAGTGGTGGATAGAAACTGGAGAAAGGTTTTTATTACGTAAACGTAATAATAAAGTTATTTGAGTGTCAGTCCAGTTGCTGGAATAATTCACAGCTTTCTCTACGCAAACATATATCTGTAGCAGTTTTAGACGCTCGGGCAATCAATGCCAAGTTACGATCAAAACCAGTTAATTATTCAGCAGACGACTGTTACACTTGGTGAAGCATTACCAAAATATACCATATTCTTTGTCCATCCACCGAAACCTGTCTCTTCCATGAGCAAGCTGCAATTAAACTTGTACACAACGCTACTGGAACTCCTACCGGATTGTGTTAGTAGGATAAAGGGCAGTACTTACGGCAAAGCATAAATATGTAGCTTTGTCATTGACTTGTTCAGTGTGTTTCTGATAATACCTTGAATTTTATGATTCTTTTGTCTTCTCCCAAAGTCAATTAAGCATTGAGAATATTTAATCAGTGTAAATAATTGATTTCTCACCTTAACCCTCTTCCACAAATATGCTTTTGCTGCTCAATATAAATCGGTAAGGGAGCTCAGCATACATATCTTCCTATCCTTTTTATTGCTTGACTTGGATTAGTTACATTTTGTGTTATCAAGATGATGGACACAGATTCTAGTGGTGTTCTCTATGCATGGATCCAGCTTTCCTCAGACGCAAAGTTGTTTACTTAAGTATTTGCCACTTGCCCAGTAATTTCTGCAAATATGAACTTGTCTTATATTTGACCCAATAATTCTTTTCCATTTCAGCCGATCATCCTCCAAGACCATGGAGCGATACGAAAGACTTAGCAAAATAGGTAAGCCTCTTCCATTTCTGAATTATTGGAAACCATCAATAATTGGTAGCGTAATTTTATTGCTAAACTCTTTTTTTTACAGGAGAAGGCTCCTATGGCGTTGTCTTTAAGTGCCGCAACCGTGAAACTGGTCAACTAGTGGCTATAAAAAAGTTTGTGGAATCGGAAGACGATCCACTAATCCGGAAAATTGCCATGCGTGAGATTCGAATGCTTAAAAACCTGAAGCACCCAAATTTAATAAATCTTATTGAAGTGTTTCGGAGAAAGAAAAGACTTCATTTAGTTTTTGAGTACTGTGACCACACTGTCCTCAACGAATTAGAAAAATATCCCAAAGGGCTCCCTGATCAACTTACAAAGCGCATCATTTGGCAAACTCTTCAAGCACTTTCCTATTGTCATACGAATAACTGCATTCATAGAGACGTTAAGCCCGAAAACATTCTGCTCACAAAGGATGGAGTAGTCAAAGTCTGTGACTTTGGATTCGCAAGAATACTGAGTCCAGGAGAAAACTATACGGACTATGTTGCCACAAGGTATAGTCGAGTTTTGTTTCCTATTCTAAATTTCAATCCATGTTAAATATTCTTTTTGTGACAAATTACAAAGCATTGTAAGAAATGGTTTGTCTCATGGCTAATTACTTTTACATTCAAGGTGGTACAGAGCTCCGGAACTTTTAGTTGGAGATACGTCCTACGGGGCTCCGGTAGATGTATTCGCGATAGGTATGTAACGCATTTACTTATCTCGTTTATATCTACTAAATATTATTATTTGGATGAACTCTCCGTTGTATTTTTGTTAAGAAAGTTATAGGATATAAATTATATGCAATTATCGATAAAGTAGGAAACGAATAATGTCCTAATGACTATCATGTAGAAAAGTTATTTTCGAATATATTTTATGCAGGTTAAATGAAGGATAAAGGAAAAGGGTTCTTTTTAATATATTATGTAAGAGATATTCTTTACAACTACGCTTTATTTCCGATTTCGATTACTACACGCTATCCTAGTCTTAATAAGATATGGGTTGAGAATGACAGTAAAATCGAATTAGCACATATATTATTATCGAGAAATTTCTAACCACTTGAATAATTTACAGGGTGTGTGTTGGCTGAGCTTATACGAGGAGAAGCACTATGGCCAGGAAAGTCAGACGTGGATCAGTTATACCTGATACGAAAGACAATGGGGGATCTCATACCACGCCATATGCAAATATTCCGAACAAATGAGTTTTTTGCTGGGGTCACTTTACCTATGCCTGAATCAAGAGAACCGCTGGAAACCAAAATGCCTAAATCAACAGCACGAGAAGCCATCGATTTCCTTTACAAATGCCTAGATAAGGATCCAGCCAAAAGGCTCACGTGTGACCAGCTGCTTCGTCATCCATATTTTAACGGGTTTACCTTCAGACTTCCTTCCTCGGATATTGAAGAGTTTGAGAAAATAAAGCGAAATACTTACACAAATGGTTCAACATTGTTTCCTCACTTATCCTCTACTGCAGCAGCAGCAATGAGTAACGGAGGAGGAGGAGGTGGTGGTGGTGGTGGTGGCAATGGGGGCACTGGCACCCCAGACTACAACTCACCCTCTGTGACCAATGGGAAAGGGATTCCCAATGGATATGGTAATCATCCCAACAATGGCTACTTTCACAGAGACTCCAGAGATAGTTTTGATCATCTGCCAACGATTTGACAGCTTGAGCTGGGAGCATACCGAGAACAACCGCAAGCTTACTCAAAACCCACTAAAGCCGATAATGAAAACAGCAATGGAGCTAATAATTTCAATAATAATAGTAACCGGTTTACCATGTTGCTTAAAGGGAGTCCACCCTCAAACCTCTTCTATTCCTCATATTCGTACAACAAGTAGCTGCCGGATGTGACATTGATTACTTAATTTCTCCAGCTACCTACATATCATTAGTTTTGTTACTATACTGTTCCTAGTAAACCTATACACTTTGAAATGTGTCCTTTGAGCACGTTATTGCATAAGTGTCTATTGATCTATCACATAATGCGATTCGCATTCCTTTACTACAGGAGAAAAATGATGGATGACCTATACAAAATATTATGGATTTTTTTCTCCTAAAAGAACCACTTTGACTTGAACAACAAATTCTTTCTCACAAAAACAAAAGAAAAGTAATTGATATATATGATGGAAAAAATAAGCGAGAGGTTTTTTATATATATGATGGAAAAGGTTTTGTGGAAAGGATCGGTATGTATCCCCAAAATGATCATGCGAAAACAAAATTCATGAGATGTTTGTACGATTTACCTTAACACTTTTAGTGATGCAATGTGTAGATTATTATAGTACCTAGAATGTTTTGTATACGAATACGAAATACATTTTGACCTTTTCCATCACTTATTCGAGTATCCGAAAAATGTGCTTGTTGGTGTTACTTTTCCACCCTAAAATTAGTCTCAAAGTACAATTTCCTTTCTTTTCTCTACATACTGCGGATTAGGAAGTAGCTTTGTCCTTTCACGCTTTCCACATATTTTCAGTGATAAAATAAGATAAACAATATTTTGCAAACAAAGGAACAGTAAATCTAGCAAAAACTCAACCTAAATTATCAAGGATCTACAAATTGAATTGAAATTGTATAACAAAATAATAACGAATGTAAATGATTCTTTTATGCGGTAAGGTATGTAACAATAAAGGAACTGATTTAAAACCGAGAGGAATACAGAAAATGTGCAAGATAAATTCAATAATGTGTATATTATAGAGCTCTGCTTGAGGAAAGAGTTTATTTCTCTACATAGTACATAACCTTTGCAGTGTCCAGCCAATGGACACGAATTCTCAACTTTAATGTCCTGATTAAAGTATTAAAGGTTGCAGTTGTAACAAATCATAGTTGATCGTTGAACCTCAAGTTAAGGCCAATTTGGATCGGACGCTAACGTTGGTCTGTGAGGTTGTTGGCTGTGCACAAACTTTACTGAGTAATTCATTGGGTAAGTAAATCATTTTCACGAATAAGTTATTAAGTCCCAATGCAATGAGCAATGAGGACCCGGTATAAGCATCTATATACGCTTAATGAAGAAATTTATTCGAGATACTGGTCATTTAATTTTTTGAAATATAATTTAAACATAATTGAAGGGTAAATGCAAAATGCTTGGGTAAATGTAGCACAGTAAGTACTTCCATATAATATACAACATACACACATGCTGTGAGTCAGCGGTATGGAAAAATATCGATTTATACATTTGCTTTCAATTTCAAGGTCCTTATCAAATGAGCATTACATGAGAATCCAATGAACTGCTGCTAATACCAGTAGAATAGAGAATAGATGGGGACGAGGCACAGCAAGCACATTTAATATGCATACAACTATATAACATACATTTTTCTTTGTTTGCACTCTTATGCTATACATTTTGCTTTCCTGGCAATACAATTTGTACCGTGCTACGCTAGCACTAACTCAAAGAATATCATTTGCCATATAGGATTTATTAAGGAAGTGCATTTGGCAAAGTATTTTGTTTCACTAGAAAATATGAAAATCGAAATGGATTGAGGAATAGAATGACATACATGCTTTATACATAGCTTTAGTTAATATTACACTATCGACAATTGAGAAAAAGCTTTTATTGTGTTAGGTCCTGGCATTCAGAATTGAAATCCATAAATGTTATTTACTAATTGTAAATTCCAACGCATTTCGCCGTATGACTTTCTCGTGTAAAAATTATTGTATTTGCAATTAAGTTATTATTAAAAACTATGAAATCCTAATCCGAATGTAATCATATATTGAATACAATGTGTGATCTGAAGTTCTACGATGCTTACAAAAAACTAGAAAGCCTTCAGTATAACATTGGCGCAATTATAAGCTATCAGAAAGCTTTGGGGGGAAAACTTGGTTAGTTTGTGAAGAACCCATAATTAGCTCATTTTAATAGGATAAAATTCTAATGCTGATCTACGTGAGCTCGCACATGAATAAGATGTTCATGTTCTAATTAAGTGGATAATTTGCAAACAATCGCTTGTAAGTTCTTTGCTACAACAATGTGTGCATTCCACTGCATTTATTTTCCTTTTCTAAACAAGATGCGTCCAAACAAGCCAAATACGACGAATTTTTAAGAACGAATGTACCTTGTGCCATGAAAGTGAAACTTGAGTTGTATTGGTTTTCAAGATCAGGGAGAAACTCCAGACAGGATATGCACCCAAATAATTAAAAGTTTGGTTTGAGAATAAAAGGTTTGAAATCAGCATCTTCATTAATGTTCACATCCCAGGTTTAAACGATTCAAAATGCAAATCTGCTGTCTAAAACGGTATCTTTCATTTGCACGTGCATCCATAATGACATTGCTGTAAATGCAGTAAATCCCCCAAAAAACACAAAAATCTGCATAACTAAAAGTGACAACGAAAGTTTTAGTGGGAAAATAAAATGTTGTTTAAGAAATCTGACTCCACGCCTGCTTGTCATTTGATATATGGTTGCTCACAGGGCATGAACATGCTGTAGGTAATAATTAGTCTGCCTATCGCACAAAAAATTGTTAGTCACTCTATTAAAAGATCACTTTTACTTGGGGCATTGTCGCTAAACCATAAATTAACCGAGGATCAACAAAGATTCCCTTACATGACAAAACAGCACGCAATTTATGAAGAAAATTGCCTCTCAAACCACAAAATACTCTACTTGAAACTCTATCTGCATTTTGTACTCTCAACATTCCGTATTCTTTACTTTTCATTCAGATACAACTTTTTACGAGCATCTATCTTCCTCTCACATTCATCCAATGATACAATTTTATTGCTCAAGTGTATCTTTACACGCATCTTGAAAATCTGATGATATGATGTGATGTGAGCAAACCACCATGATGAAGAGCTTCATATCTGAAGATGACAGAGCCAAGAAGAAGCTCGTAAGAGTTTCTACATAAAATTGACGGTCAAGGGATTTAGTTGTTGTTGATGATGATTATTATTTTGGAAAAGATGAGTTTCAAGTCTCGTCAGTCATAGTCATAATGACTGTAATGAAAGAGAGGAGTAGAATACTTGTAAAAACTTTTACTCTCGATGCCTAAGGGACATTAACTTTATCATTCATTTTTATGAGTTT
>JAQGAP010004581.1:0-10247 GCA_034697805.1 Orchesella bifasciata
ACTTATTTGCTACTGTCCCCTGCAGTTGTCAAGCGTCGAGCTCATTTCTGTTTGAATTAGATTAGATGCCTGCATGGTTCCCTTTCTTTTCTTTGAGAGAGAAAAGGGGAAGAAGCGGATGTGAAAGTAGGGATAGAAACATTTTTTGTACACGTTATTATTATTCAACGTCCTTCACTCTCCGGTTGGGCTAGTGACTTCTTGTTAGGGAAATGTGCTCATTGTCTGTTTTGATTTAAATGTTTCCTTTTGTCTACTTATTTCGATTCAAAGTTTTCTTATAAATGCCGAATTTAGGAGGAATTCGTACTCTTCACTTCACTCAGGGAGGAGACATTATTGTTGTGACTGTAACTCACACACAATCAGCTTGTCAGACGTATTAATACTAATGCTTATGTTTGGAAAAGTCTGAACAAACGGGAAGGTTTCTTCAAGTGGAGTTTGTGAGGCTAACTTGTAAACGATGAGGAGAGGTTTAAATATGCTTGTTACCGATTGGACCGGAATTTTTCACAAGTTTACCTGGTAAAAACCAAATAACAAAGAGCCAATCCTTCCCATCTTTCGAAGAATAAAAAAACATTTTTTTTACATTTTTTTACTTTTAACCATCAACTTTCACTTTAATAAAATTTCAGGTTAACAAACTTCATGAGAAACGTGGCTAGTCTTTCCCTCTTCTCTAAATTATCAAAGCAGACAGACAGTTAAACGGAATGAAACTGATTTGATTACGTTCTCCTGCTACATTAAAGGAATGTTCGTTGTTTACCATTTCAATATTCGTTAAATGAGTTTTTACTTATTTTATTTCCAGGAAATTGAAACTTTTTGTTGTGTAATAATGAGTGAAAAGGGAGGAAAGGAAAGGAGCCCGCTATAAAAACGTCGTTGGGTGGCCGCTTGGAGGAGAAAGGCGCATCAACATGAACTATGTTTTATATATTTTATTATACAAGCAAATTTTACTTGTTTTTTGGTACATTCACCCTTTCTTCAACTCGCTCCGCTCACCAGCTGAACCATTAAGCGTAATAATGAAATAGAAAGAGGAAGGAAGCAAAATATATTAAATTGCTATTGCTTCTGCTTCACTGCTACTTTCTATCACATTCCTTCACCGTTTTCTTTTGTATGAAAGTACCCAAAAATATTATAACTTTGGGGACACAACGGCAAGATTTTCATACATACTGATGACTTCTTTCTTAAATGGTTCTGTCTTAAACAATGTATATATCTCCATTTTCCACAACCAGGAGCAAAAAGCAACCCAAATATCATTTCTTTTGATGGTATTAACAAGCGTTGAGCTTTTTTGGCACGCTTCCGTCTAAATGTCTCTAGAAAAAACCAAGTAAAGAAAGAAAAATCCCCAACTCGACTTCTTGAATCAAGTTATTCTAAACTAGAAAGCTGGAGAAAGCAGCGGCTTACAAAAATAGATACGTATTCTTTACCTTCCTATTTGTCCAAGCCTTACGGCAAAGATATTCGGAGAAGGAAAGCGTAGAACCTTCCCTACTTTTCTTTTCTTGGTAAAACTCTTGTTCGCCATGAGTATGAGTGGGTGCCGCGTGATTCAATGATACGTTTGCGTTTTTTATACTGTCAAACTTTCATACACCAGTTGAATCCCATTGCAGTGGATTCTGCAAATACGAAAACAAATGAGAGTAAAAACACTGGGATGAAATGACGAAAAAACAACTCTGAGAAAGTTGCTTTCTCTTTTCATTTTGTTGAGTAGGAAAACATGGAAGCTTTTTATAGAATGAGCCATTCAAGATGGTTGCTGTTGCATAAGGTTGTTGTTCTCCCTCTTTTGTAATGGAATTATTACTTTCTTGTTGATTGTCGATTGCCTCTCCAAAAATCTGTTTCAAAAATATGTTTAGGATTGTAAAAAACCTTATTGTTCCAGTGTTGAATTGAATGCAGCTGCGGAGACTTACATAAAAGTGTGTATTTCTGTGCGTGTCTCGTTTAAAAAATTCATATTATGCATATTTCCTCCTTGTTAAAAAAAAGTACAAGAAAGAACACATGCAAACTATACATGTATGTAATCCAATCTCAACTTTCTTTCTTGTTTTTGCCTATGTATAAAGTTATTGTGTAGGATGGGAGCACAGTGGGAACTCGGTGCGAAATGAAGCCATCACAAAAACATAGGGAGTAACTGATCCATAAAAGAATTATAAAAGAAAGTTGTGAAAGCGTAATAATCTTGTTTGTTTGAAAGAAAGAATAGAAAGGGGTTAAAATGTCATAGAAGATGTACGTACAAGCTTCAATATGAAATGTCAAACAACAAGGATCCCATTTGACTATAATATGGTCAGAAAGTTGACAAAGGACTTGGTCTCTGTTTCCATTCAATTTCATTCACAACACTCTTCCATTTTTACTTCATCCTTTTTCACTCCTGTGTGTTATAAGCATGAACATTGAAGACGCTGGAGAACCTACTGAGAAGGAAGCAAATAGGAACCCAGGGAAATAGTTGATCGACGTGAAAAGCAGGCATATGTATATACATGGGAGAAAGTAGTGTCTTTTTCGTCATATCAAATTCTTTCCTTCCCAGAACAAAGGGGAAAGATGAGGTGAATATTTTGTGTAAACGAGAGCAAACTCTTTTCAGCCTCAGGAAAGAAAACATCCAATAACTAGGGACTACGATGATGTGATAGTTCTTCTTTAAAATCCAAAAGTGTGAACCATCCAGGAAATTTCAATATGCTTCACTCTCCTCGTCTTCTTCATAAGTTTTAGGAGCGGAGCTCAAGTTTAGAGAATATTGTTTACTGAAGATAATGAGAAAGTAGATGAGCGAAGAAGACTTGTTAGTTTAATAATTCCTCCCGTAATAAAGAAAGAGGGAGAGACGGCTTGTATAGTTTGCTATATTAAAACGACTCAACTTATTCTTTCGGTGACACAGACGTACGTACGCAATATGCAAAATAGGAGTAGTTTTGTTATGCGATGCAAGATCACGCGGAGAAAGTAAAGTGTTGATACAGGTTGGCTGAGAGCAGCTTCAGCAAAATCCCATTTCACCCATGCCGTCTTTGTCGTTAGTTGGTCAAGTAGATACACGCGGTGGCGCAACTTACTTCCAAGGTCTTGCTAGCTTCAACTCAATCTAATAATAATCACTTTAACCTTTCTGAAGAAACGAAGCAATTTTCATTAAGTTGGAGCTCCAACTCAGTTCATCTGCTTGTTTGTGCTTTTGTTTAGAGGGATTTAGACGCCGAGTTTTAATTCAATAGTGATTTTAATATGATGTATATGATATAGATAGTAACGCTTCCTCTATTTCTGCTTCTGATGACCAAACCAAGGCCACCTACGATGTATACATAAACTTTGCTATTTACAAATATCTTTGGGGACCATTTCTCAACCGAGGAGCGGCTGACACATGATATTATTTAGGGGGAGAGAGTAATAATGGTGATGATACTCAGAGGGCACATTATTATCTTCCCTATTTTTGTGCCCTTGTGTCTGTTTGTTTTGGTTGTTAGTCTTTGTTTGGACGGAGGATGAGGGTCGAGGAGATAATAAACCTTGTTCATTATTCCCATCATCCACATTTGTGTACTTTCTCCTGCTTTGCAAATAGTTACGAGGGAGAATTATACTCTTTATCTCCTCCAAAGACCAACCTCAGCCACAACATCATTTAACTTGAGGGAAAGAAAGTGATGGAATCATATACATTGTTGAGATAAGTAAGGAGACAACCCAGTTTAGAGGAAAATTGGGGAGAGAATGGGAAAAACAGCGAGAGGCAACAGCTTGAATAATATTGAGTAAATAATGAGCATATAAATATTAAACTTGGGCCATTTCCCACTTGTCCTACTTTCACCAAACCACATACTTAACATTCTCGGGATATGTTTGGGCTCTTTTGCATTACGCTCGTTTCACAATAGTTTAGTTACGGAAAACGTATGGTTTCATAATTAAATTACTCAATCTTTACAAAAAAGGCAATCGCACTTTGTGCTACATTTTATTTCTAAAAATAATTATTTTTACACCACCTTCAAACTCTTTCAATTAGCAAAACAACATTCATGCGAATGTAAAACTCTTTCTGATTGTTTGTTCTCAGAAAACCTTGAAAATATAGGTGGAAGTCGAAAGTGAAATGGGAATTTGACTGAAGTCAAATTAATAGGGAAGCACCATCATTTCATATGCCTCCATAATAATTGCTCATAAAAGGAGAATGATTGGCTTTCTTTCTTGTTATTAAATTTAATACTTCCTTTTTTCACCATCGTAGTAACAGATGGTGACAGTTGAGAACAGGGTGGTAAAGGCTTGGCTTCTGGGAAAACTGAGTTGAATTGCGATGAGAAAAGAATTATACGTTTTCCAGTGGGAAATAATGGAAAGCAATTTTTTATTTATCATCTTGGGTTTGATTTCGGCTCTGTCAAAACTCGCAGATTCTTTTCTAATGGATGACTTCCCAAGTTTATTGCAATTTGTACTTTCTCCTCAATTCTTTATTATTTTTCATGCGTACCATTCCGAGACATGTGTGTTTCTTGTGTATTACCATTTCTTTATAAGAATACATACTTATCTACTACTTTCTTTTCTCCCTTTTGTCAGAAAAATTCCGGCCAGCTGTACGCCTCAAGGACCACAAGGCATCTACCACACTGGGGATAATCATGAGCGCATTTATCATCTGTTGGTTGCCTTTCTTTGTGCTTGCTCTTGTTCGTCCATTTGTTCAAGGTAGTTTTTCATTTTATATGAAAGCCTCACTCATAATAACTAACATCCACTCGAGCACAAGTTGTTTTCGAGTTTGTCGTGAAATATTATGACTGATTTGTCATTCATTCAAACTATTATGATTATTTATTTCAGCGGATGTTATTCCAGGCTGGATAAACTCCCTCTTTCTATGGCTGGGCTACGCCAACTCCGCACTAAACCCGGTCATCTACGCCACCCTCAACAGGGACTTTCGTCGTCCATTCCGTGAGATCCTGTGCTTCCGCTGCTCCACCTTAGATGATCTGATGAGGCGAGAGTTTTATGACCACCAGTATGGCGGGGATGAATATTATATTCGAAATAAAAAGAAGCATGGTGGAGTCGGCTCGGAAGGGGTTCCTGGCGTGAACTCAGTTTGTGGCCGAACGTCAAGTAAGACACGCACCGGAGACCAGCAGCTTCAGTTGCCCAACTACCAGCTCTCATGTGGACCACTTTCATCTCCGAGTCAGAACACGATCACCACGTCCACAGCGATTATTAGAGGTAGCCCGTGGACAACAAGTAACCGAAAAACATTTGAGACTCAGCTCACGACAGATCCTGAGACTGACATAGATGTGGAGGGTGATGGAGGTGAAGGTGTCTCTTGGACGTCGGGATAATGAAAAAGTTTACGAATAATAGATACAATATAGGTGTATAGCACTAACTTGAGGCAGTATGTGAAATACTGTACGATATTTTTTGCTTTCTGTTCCTCACATGACAAAAAAAGAATCAATAATATATAATACCGTGTGTGTTCGTGCTTCGGATTGTTAGTATCGGAGCGTGTATCTATCTTACACCTTTCTTTGAACTGGATTTATTTGAACAACTGGCTTATGAAATATTTATCAAGATTGGTTTTCTGACTCGTATCTGCAACTGATCTACCTTGATAAAAAACTTTGGGTTGGTGGTAATCAGCGTGTCGTCGTGAAACAGGATCATGATGATTGCAGCATGGCTTCCTGCTCATAATTTTAGATTGCTGAGTTGGAACAAATGAATTGCGAAACTGGAATATTTTTCATCAAAACTCTGGATCATTTCAAGAGGAATCTACTTTCGCCCTTGACAGTTGGAATATGGAATGGCGGTAGAAGAGGATGTATGTACCTTTGGGAAGGGAAAGGCTTTTATGCAGCTGAAGGAAATGGACAAGGTTGAATGAAGGTATGTTTCTATGAAGTTTTTTTGTTACGTTATCCATAAGAAAGCACTATATTTGTCTAGAACAAATGGCATATATTATTTGTATAGTCAGGTCGTCAGTCGCGTTCAAGGTTGCAATTTAATTACGGATGGGAATTTTTTAAAGTGAACTTTGATGGATGAAGCGCTCGCTCACACTCCTACGCCTCTATTTGTTGGTTTCGTAAGCTTCTCCCACGCATATACACCCTTTGAGCACAATCATTTACGGACCAGTCACCTAGTTTCATACTGTGATATTTAGAAAATAAACAAATATTTAAATGGCGTTAGTTCTATACATTTTCTTTGTAGTTGAAAACTTAAGCATTATTCCCACCTTTCTGTCACATTCGTTCTTTGGCATATGTGTATATTTAGCAACATTTAGCCGCATTTTACTCCACTCCGCCATTATGAAACAAAAGAGATAGCAATTCTCGCTTTGGTTTAATGATTCACATCCCAACATAAACTGTAACTGACTCTCCTTGTGTCTGACTGGAAGTATAAACTCCAATGACATAAAATCCGTTTGCTTTCAGTTCCTCGAAAGATTTATGCTGCCAGTGAGTTGGAGAACGTGATGTGGTGACTGTCTCCAATGTCATTACTCCAGAGATAGGAAGCTCGCAACCGATAGCTCAGTTGGTTTGAAACAATATTAGAAACTTTTCTTTGGTTTGGCATGAAATGAACTGGAATGAAATGAAGACGGAGCATCAAAATGTTTCCTCGTCTCGACACAATTTTAGGTTGATCTCTTCGTTAAGTTTGTGATAATAAACTTGTTTATTACCCCAACTTTCTTGAGGTTTGCAGTGTCAGTAAATACAATAAGCTTTGAGTCACATCCGCAGCATCGAAACGTTACCAAACTCTGTTTCCTCCATCACACATTACTCCCACGACATTGAGAGTTCATTGTCTTCCAAAAACGGGGAAGATAAAGGCACCCCATTGTGATTACTTTGTTTGAGTAATCGATGCGAAGGAATTGTAATGAAAGAAGGGACGCCAAAGCAGAAGAAGAATGCAAAACTACCCATATATTATACCTGCATAGAAGAAAAAACAAATAGGAAAAGTTTATCAGCCAACTGTAAATAAAGTTAAGCACCTACTTTACTTTGTGCATAGCATGTTTAATGATATTCCCTCAAAAAGAGAAGAGATATGGAGTAGAAATCACGTACCTATATAACCTAAACACACTTTTATGAAAGGAGATTAAAAGGGATATGGAGACGAACGACTGAATTCAATCTGAGGGTTTGCGGTGTGCTATTTGGACTGGAATTTATGTAAACAACCAACCATTCCTTTTCCCATCTGAGGTCACGATCTTCGCACTTTCGGAGGAGGATGCCATTTGTCTTTCTCCAACTCAACAAAAAATATATACAAAACAGGAGAGATTACAAACTGGAAACAAAAGAGGAAATAAATGAAAGCAAAAGTTTTTAGCAGTTTTGTATTCCGGACATTGAACGGAGAGCTGGGGATGGCGTTGGAGTTCTACTAGTAATTATTTGCTGAGATGCGATGAGTTCAGCAACGAAATATATTTTATACTTTGTTGGTGTCCCCTTTCATTTCATTCCGGGTGGGATTTTATCATCAATTGAGTGTTCGCCTTCTTTTAAGTTTGGCGAATGCAATAAGTCATGCTCAATTTGACCCTTTTGAATCCCTCGCTCCCACTGATGCGATAAAATGTAATTTCAGGCAAATTTTTCGAATTATTCTCATTCTCAAATCCGGTATAGGCTCCACTATATTATATTGCTTTTAGCTTTCATTTAAAGATCCTTGAAACAATAGATATCAGAGGAAGTTGAGAACATGAATACGTACCTTCTTCCTTTGTTCGTTAAGTTTCTACTTACTAAAATATGTGCGGTGGTTCATTAAACCACATCACAAAAACGCAACAATCAATGAACCGTACCACTTTCTTGTGAAAATAAATAAAAGTTAAAAGTCAAAGTTGAAAGGCGTAAAGTAGTCTAGCTCTTGTCTCATCTTCTCATCTTTTCCATTTCCACGCCTTCCATTTCCCAGTTCGTTGACATTTTATTTGAACGAAAAAGAAAAGGATTTCGCTTTACATTTTAATTCTACTTAATAGCGGGGCATTGTGAGTCTTTCCCATGAAAAACTGATCGATCAACCTTTTCTGTCTTCAGTTGGAGAAGCTAATACACCCGCATTTGCACGCGGCACGCACACCCCTCTCTAGATCCACCTTAGCTCGAAATCCACCTCAAATAAATGTCAATTTATTGTGGTCGTCAGTTGTCAATATGCACTTGAGCCGTGTGTACCAAAAGTAGAGTAATATTGGTCAGTTAGCCGTAGAGTCCGAGAGTACAAGAGATTCCTGGGGAATTCTCTTGGAAAGTAATAGTAATCGAGGAAAGCGGATAATTCTCCGTCCCGGTTGTTACGAAGGCATAAATGGAAGGAGATATATAAAGGAAACGATTATTTCTTCATCTTGGCTAGGAGCATTATTGTAAACGCACTTTTCATATACCTTTTTATTCACTCTACTTCTTGTAAACGTTCAGCGTCGTATATACGTTCAGAATTGGCTTATATAACCACTACTATATATTACTACGTACATAGGTTGTTCTGGGCGCTGAGGTTTTTCTCTATCAGTATGATAGGCTCAGCCAAAGTTTTTGCATTGATTACACTCTTATTGTACCTATTTCTCCGGGTCTTCAACTATAATATCCCTTCTTGTTCTTTTCTTTTACTTTTCGATCAACCCATGCCTCCAAAAGTCCATGTTCCACGAAATGGATTCAGTGTCTGCCTTTTCTCTCTCCAGTTTTTTTCACTGCTTCCTCTTTTCATCGTTTTTCTCTCTTGTTTTCTTTCCGCTTTTTCAAAGATTAACCCCAAGCCAAGCCAAGGCAACTCTGAGCCAGCGAGAAGAGGCTCAAACAGGATGAGAGAGAAAAAAAGAAAAGTAGACCGGTTGTTATTTACTTTCAGCTGAGTGCCCTTTCCACTTACTGATATTTACTTACTCGCGAATGAGCAAATCTTCATGCATGCATGTAGTATGCTACGTGCGTATTAATATGTTTTATATGCACATCCTTTTCGAACGACGTTTGAGTACAACAAAACGGAAAAAGTACACAGGGTTGAGTTGTACAGACGTTATTCTAGAACATTTCATTGTGTTAGTTCTGCGTTGACTGCCCTTCACCAAAAGACACTTCACTTAACCCTACATTACGTTTCTATTATGATTCTGGGGAAAGATTCTTTCCTACTAAACATGTATGTTCGGATGTTACTTGCGTATAGGGCTTTTTTTAACTGGATAAAGATGGATAGAATTTCACCAACTTGTGTTAGGCTCTCCTTTGTGCCATTGGAATACACAATAATACTTGTAGTTCTCGACTGATACTATATTTTATTTCAGACCTTTTCAACTCAAGTAAAAAGTCACTGGGCTGCGTAGTTTATTGCTGGAGAAAGTACTGTACAAGTCGTACAGTAGTTAGCTTGCTGTAACAAAAGCAATAACAATCAGAATAGAACCCAGTTTCGTGGAGGAACTCAAATGTGATGTTTGCTTTAGAGTCTTGGAACCAAAACCATCTACATCTTGTATGGGGTAGCATGAGCATGAGCTAAAATTGAGGACAAAGACCATTTCCTTTCGCCTGTATATTTTTGCACGCATATTTTGCTAAGTTTCCGACGATTCCAGTTACATCACACGTGTGGATACGAGAACATTATGCACCAAAAAGGGAATAGTTCGTAGTAGCAACTAACACATCAGGGTACCATCCTCTATATTTCTTCAAAGACGAATAAAAACGCCAGTTTTCGTTACAAAAACGAAAAAAGTATTCCCAAACTGCGTTTTAAAACTTAATGTGCTACATTGTAACGGGGTGAGCAAATGGAGAAGTGAGAAGTTGATCAACATTTGGCAAAATGGGAAGTATATCAAAGTAGCACAAGTTTTCAGTCAAATTTTATCACAGCAGACGGACAAACAACGAAAAATGGAAAAGAATTGAAGCTACATTGCGTAGTTTTGAAGAGCACGAGACCTTGGGGGTATTAGCAGATGTTATTTTTAACTATTATCATCCCTCCAAGCCTTCTCATCAAGGAAAGGAACATGACATAACATTATGGCACGGAATCAATTTTTCGGTAGTTTTCATCCTATTTAATGTTCAGGCTGTACTTTTTTTAGGGAC
>JAQGAP010004582.1:0-10246 GCA_034697805.1 Orchesella bifasciata
TTCCTTTTTTCAATTCTGTTACTGTTTAAAGGATCATACGTTTGATCCAAAAGCAAAACAATATGAATGGAACTATATAGTTAGGAATATATAATGAAGCTATTCAACCTTGCCTTATCCAATAGTCCATTCCTTTGATGTTCCCTGTACAACTTCTTTAACCTGTCGAATTTAAACTCATTTGTAGTATTGAAAAACGTCTACGCTTAGAACGTAAAAGTAAAAAATGTAGACACCTCAAAACATTGTATTTTTAATTACATCCAAATATTGGTAGCAAGCTCAATCCAACGGAACTCGCTACTTCTTTGTTTTGAATTTACAACATCCGCATATCTTCAAAACTAACAGGCTTCTCGAATACTGACAAATAATATTTATCAATTTCATCTACGTATAGGAAAGCAGTTTGAAGAAATCCCAGAGAATTGAGCAAATAAAAAAAGGAAATGCGCAACGAGCATGCTCGATGCTCGAGCATCGAGATTGGGTTATGAAATTAAAATGTTTGAACGCGAAATGTGTGAACTGAATTTATTAAGGTGAAATGGCCTTTACCAAGAGAATGGAAATGCTTACTAGTTACACATAATCGAAGGTCACTATGAGGTTATTTAAAAAGTTCAAATGCAAATAGTTTTGGCGGTGGGAAATAACTATTTTAGAGTACAATAAATTACAACAAATCCGATAAATAAGTATTGGCCAAACTTTATTCTAATTCACAAGGTACACGTAAATACACAATTTGCTTGAAACATCAACAATGATTTTCTTTTACAGTGCTACATATAAAACTAACAAAATAAATGTTTATGTTTCCCTATGCATCTATTCCTACATAAAGCAAAGAATGTTTTATAATCATTAAACACGATTTCAATATTATGGCTTCAATCCTGAATTTTTAACCAAATTTAGTCATGAAAACAAGTTTCATTATGTCTTTCATCTAATTTTCACAATATACGAAAAGCCAAACATTCAATTGAAAATACTATCGTAGTTGTTTGAACAAAACTCTCAACCCATAGACAGGTGAACTAAATTGTATCCGAGTATTATATGCACGTTGGGAAATATGACTTCACAACAGCCTGACATTTTTATTTAAGTATTTTTTCTACTACTTCAAGAAACGATACTCATATTCATAATTTTCCGCTGCTTATTATGGTATGAATAGTGGGCATTGTAATGCCAACACAGCATTTACATAGCTGGTTTATCAGCGAGCAGCAACTGAGTTTTGAAAAGAATTTGAATATTTATATTTAAAAATTACATCCCGATTAAATTATCAGCGTGTTTTACATTAAATAGCACTGAATCCTGTGTAAAGGATTTGAAAGTTTTTAGGTAGTTGAAATTGTTCAAAGATTCATATGTGGAGATAACGTTTGTAAATAAACTAATTATAAAATCGGCAGTGCCACATAAAACTAATACCAGAAATCATATAGATGTCATTTTATCCTGTGTAATACTTCATGGAACGTTTTAATTACAACATAACAAACAATAGATTGAAGTGGATAAATTTCTTTGCACATTGAATTCATTTCATAGATAGAACAAAAGTTGAACCAAAAATCAAAGGAAGACTGAGTTTCTATTAAGGTTTTTAAAACAAATATACATGTAAATGTTTAAAGGTTGTACATTCTAACTAGAATACCACAAATTCAAATTTACTAACATTTCAATAATGTCAACAACTATCCTCATTTTGTAAGAAGTGTAGTATCTTGAATGAAACTGATGCGTTTTACGTTGAACTAGAAATTGGTTGTTGTTATTTTGCCAGTTATGCAAACCGCAATGCATACATATTGAATGGAAGGCGTTATCCGGGTTTACGAAAATTATTTATGAGTGTAAATAAAGTCGTAAACCAACGAAATATAGTAGTTCAGAAAAATTAGTTTAGATCTAACTCTAAAACGACTGATGGCAGGTCAATTACCTAAGTAGTAGTATGGCAGAATAATTTAAGCTTTCGATTGAGAATCTTAGACATTTACCCTTTCATTTTTGTTTTTCCATTGGAGTAATTCTAATAGTCTTTTTTCCTGACTATACTGAAAAATTTCCTAATTTTACAGCAAAATTTAACTTAACTAGCTGTTTCAAGGAGTGTCATAATTGCAGGTTTGCAAACCAATTTGAATTTGCTAAAACCTGAAAATTACTCATGTATTTTCATTTATAATGCATTTTCATCACAAGCTTGAAAGTTTAATCCATCGAACTTTGAATTTGCAGGGAAGTCTGTATGGCAAATCAATTCCTACGGTATGCTTCTTCTGGAATAAAATACATGTAAGTTGCTGGACAGGATTTAGTAGTCATTACTAGATTTCTAGTGAGCCGTTTTACAGAGCATTTGTTCCTTTGAACTCAGAAATGACTGAGTTAATTAGTTCAGTATGAGTTTTAGAAATTCTTAATGCATAATTGCAGAAATGTGTAGGTGATATAATTTTAGAAAGTCTTACATTGGCATTCTAAATTTGAAATAGAGCAGGCAAGGGCCAACGCATATTGCCTGATTAAATTTGCTTGACGCAGTAATTAAATTTCGTTATATGCGGCAATCACCTCAAATGCCATCAGCGTGCTGCCGCAGCAGAAAAACATTGAACCTAGAATGACAATGAAAATCCATTTGTTGCAAATCTTTTCTAAAATATGCTAACATGTTCAAAAGGCCTTCAACAGTTTATACAACCATGTGAAAACTGTTGAAGATTAATCCTTTATTGTTGGAGAACTTCAACATCATCCCCAATTCGACTCGTGGAAGGATATTTCAAGCAAAACTCGGTGTTCAAAGGGGATGACATGCAAAAAGGATAACAAAAGTCGTCCTTTATGAACCCATTTCGGAAGTACAAACTATGTAGAATTATTGCTAGCTACAAAGTTTTTAAACTTAGGAATGACTAATTTGATACAACTCAATGCCTCGACGAAAAAAGACCTATAATTTCTTGCCAAAACTATCAAATTCTATAGTTTATAATAAAACCGTTTGATCTATCAGTTCCAAAAAGGCCAAATTTTATTACAAACTCTTCCCTATAGTGTTTTTAGATCCATGGTAAAACCAAGGTGTTGTCATACATTGACAGACACGCTTCCGGTGTAAAATGTTTGAATAGTATATAAATAAGTCATGGAATACTACTTGGCAATTTAGATTTCCCTTGTTTCCTAACAGCTGCACACCCGTTTAGGTATAATTAACACGTATGAAAGAAACACGCGAGTTGATTAGTAGCCAATCAATTCAAATTTTATCCTCACATAAAAATATCGAAGAAGTTTTGCAAAGCATTACTACAGCATTGTTAATATTTTGATTAGCGGAATCAAATTTCCAGAGACATTTTAGATTGATCCCATTTGTCCTTCATATGATACACAACAAAAAATTGTAAAACTTTGCCCCGTCTCACGTTGCTCCACTATCCGCGTATTGAAGTTATGGGGCAAAGTATGACCAAATTAGCAATTCAGTCAAACCAATTTTGTCCAAAAACTTAATTCTTTCTTGTTAAAAAGAAGACAACAATGGGATTTGAGTTGCATTTTTTTAAATGCCTTCTGCTGCCAGATCAGAAAGGCTCAAGAAAGGTCAACTGAATTAATTTTAAGACAACATGGTTTCTTGACTGTATTTGCTTTTCTAGCGCTGTATATGTACCTTACACAACTAGCTTTTTGTATAAATATGCCATTTGCAATTAACATTTAAAAAGTAGTCACTCGCGTTAAGTATTAGTAATCCTTATTTGAGTAGTAAACCTGGCAAAATCTGCCAAAATGAAATTTAGTCAATGATGAAGACTGAATAACTTCAAATAGGAATTTAGTTTAAATAGAAATGTAAGAAGATTCCAGTCTCTTATAACGATAGAATTTTAAAATGAATGCCACAAACTAATTGCTTCTCTAATTATATTAAATCATTTACACACTCGTTTAAATACTTATAGAAACAGATGAAAAAAACAACGTAATGTCAATGTAAGACAGTTTTTGTAAACAGGTCTTGTTTAACATCTGACCAATCATTATAAAAAATAGTTCAAAATAATTTATCTAAGCTTCATTGCGAGTACCTTACACATCAAACTATATGAAATAGCATCTGATATGGAAACCTACAGAGTACTATTATTTTAAAACAAATACAATATATATTTTGTGTATGCCTTTAATTGTAGCGAATAACCACCAGCAATAATTTCAACTTGGTATATTTCCAAAGCAGTGGGGGTTGTATGATACTTATCGCTTGGATTTGCAACGAGAAAAATAAATCTAGTTGAATTGCCTACAACCCTCAATACGTGCGTTTGACATGTGTGCACCTTTATGTACTTGCAACCACTCTTTTGCTCTCAATTCATCTTTGGGATTACTGTTTAATAAGTTAGATCAAGGCATAAGATGCCAGTTTTCTTATGCTCATAACCCAGACTTCCAAACTCAAACCATGAAACTATCCTCGAAATATCCTGCTATCTACAGTTTTCTGTTACAGCCTAACAATATGAAACTTTCCCAACACCAGCAATATTGTTTTCCATAAAAACGTAATTAAATACCCTTTTCTTCATGTACTAAATCTAGTTATACAGAGTTCGTACGTACAAGTACCTACAAGTACAAGTTTGTACTTGATTTTAGCCAATTATTTTCCATCGGGCCAATTCAGTTAATTTTTCAAAAGCTTGCAGGAAGGCTTTCCATTGCCTTTTACGACATATTTCCAGAATACAGCAATTAACGTTCCTAATGTGAAACTACCCGGGATGGTTTTTACCAACGAATACAGCCACCATTGCGAGTTTTTTAATACCGTCCAGATGTGCTGCCGACATTGTTGAAATCCATGACCATTCCAGTTTGCTGCTCGCGTCTTTCCAGGAAATTGGGTAACGCCTACCATCCAGATCGCTTCTATTGTTGACCACAACACAGCCATCCAAAATCTGAAAGAATTCACATTTTGTTACTAAAAACCAATGAATTGTTAGATAAAAAAAAGTTCATACATCGAAACCAACGTTTTTAGCCCAGGCACATGCATTTTTTATGTGCGAATGTAATTTTATTGCAAGTTATTGCATTTTATTCGAATACAATATTTAATAGAAACCTTGAATAAAATATAGTTTTGCTCACCAGCTGCTGAAATATTCCAGGTTATTCTGGCGATGCATTCCACCTAGTTACTGATGAAAACATGGTTTGTCTTTCATTCTCAGTGTGCTCCACTGGTGGACGTTGAAAATCATTTCTACCCTATTTCTTCAGAAAAGACAGTTTTTACTTCAGTGTTAACTGTAGACTAAACGTTTCTTTAAAAAACTAAAAACAAAAACTTAAGCGGTCACAATTTTATAGTAAATTAAAAATTACACTACATACCTTGAAAATTTAAAATTAGGTTGGCTTTTCAACCGCAGAAGCTCAGACAATTTCTATTGAAGTTTGTTACTTGGTCTTCAACAAAAATTTTCACCTTCTCCACTGGTTTCAGTTCACAAATATCAACCTTTTTTTGTAGTAAAAACGTAAAGCTGCTAACTTTGTACAGGCTACAACAACTTTTCGGTGCAAACAAAAATATGACTGCACTGTTTGCAAACTTAAATGTAAGTGACCGTTGACTCTGAAGACCTTTGCCCAGAACACAAGCAATGACATTTACAATTGAAAGAACAAATAGGGACAGAGAGTCTGTTTTCAACGAATTCTATACCTTGTCTACCAAGGTGTAAGTTAACAATGTTAAGGAACTTTCAAATACTACTTACTTAAGGGGAAGAAAATAGGAAAAGTAAACGAGTGGGTATTCATTTCAGAAAATGAAGGGATTATTGTCAAAAACACGGTTCGGCCACACAGAAAATACATCCTCGGTCAGGCACCGTGTGCCGTATCTCAACAGAGCAGAAACATGCATTCATGGTTGTAAAAGGTACATTTATAATCCAAAAGTATTTTTTGTGTGCAATAATGGTATGGAGCCGCTTCTTTTTGTATTGACACCTGAGTGCTTTCAAAGCTTTTTTCTGGTTAGTTCAACGTATTAGAAAAAATCATCACTATCAATATAATTTTGAAATCAACAAGGGGAGTACACTTTTCTTTAATTAAACCTCGGAGGATTTATGTCGAGGAAAAAGGCTTCTAATCCATTTGAAAACTTCTTGGCGACAGTAACCAAAATCTCAAAAGGCAAAACAAAATGTATGCAAGCAAACAAAGGGTTTTTCATGAGTATTAGTAGAAATAAACGATAAATGAAATATCTGGTTGAACAGCAAGCAGATAATGAAACCACAAACATTTGCAGCTGAACCCACTGGCTACCACATTCCTTCTTATGTATTTCAAGGAACCTGAAGTCTAGACAGATATTTTTCTGGGAACTACATGATACATGAAAAGTATAATGAGCCTTACACTAAACGAACCCCATGCATTCAATATATTTTCACTGAATATGAAAAGAGAATATTCCTATAAATGAATTTCTGCGGAAATGTGTTGATAAGCCTTTGAAAATGCAGCTTCTTGTTTTACATGTTGGTGGCAGTTACTCAAGACCTGAAAATACAAATAGAACACCACATGCTGTCTTTTTGTGACTTTCGTAAGTACGAAGTAGATATTGGATACAGAAAAACACTCAAGGCGTTCATGAATTAAAACCATGAAATCAGAAAATTGTATCCGATTTTTAAGTCACTTCATGCGGCAACCCATGTCAAGTAATTTGCTATTCAATCGCCCAGTTGAATCAAAAATGGATGCGTGGCGTATTTGCAACTTTTGTATGTCAAGATCCCAGCCCCAAAGCAAAAATTGGATTTCAGGATTTATCAAAAATTCAACGACAGAAATTATAAATATCTGTGTTGACTATTACGTTGCCGTCATATCCACAAAGTAGGAAAGCAATAGTAAACTCATGTTTTATACGCAAAATATCTAAAAGGACGAGAACTCAAGAATTCCTGTCAATTTTTTTTTAATTATTGATTTTGTGAAAATAGACACATTAAAAATACACATTACGCATTATTAAGAGACAAATTAACAGTTACTTATTAACTAGAACGAAGTCAAGTGCTATGAAGTTTTGAAAGCTGAGTTTTGTAGCACCACTCCTTTACAAGCATAAAAGCAATGCATTGCAATTGTAACAAGTAATAAAGCAATCAACATCCTCATGCTCGTTCTTGCATTCAATGAACAACCGAGTAATTCCGTCAGGAGACAAGAAAAAAGATGAGCATCGTGCTCACAAAGGAAAATCTGTAACCGTAACTCCAACGTCTTGTTTTTCCACTGACAGAAGATAAGATACAATCAATTTCAACCAAATGCAAATACTACAAAAAATATTACTTGTTTGTTTATAAATTGAAGCCATAAAAATGAAAATAAATGAATGTATCTTTTCAAATTTACTTTCATGCATTCGCCATTACTCAAATACTTTGGAATTCATTCACCTATTATATTTTTGGATTTATAAATCATAGAACTGAAGTAGTAAGCGACTAAAAATACTCAGTTAAAAGGAGTTTTTGAATGTTTTATATTTCTTTGTAAGTTAAATAGTAGCAGTTCAAATTGATTAAGGATACTGATTCAAAAATTATTAATAGCATGATTAAAGTCAAGGATACCCATACAAACTCTATTTCTGTTCAAAAACTAACTATAGTGATGGAAATAAAAAACTGGAAAATTTAAACATCCAAAAATATATATCATCTTGACAAACTTAGTTGGGTTGATCTTCATTGAAGAAGGAGAAAAATTCCAATGGAATTATTTCATTGCAAACTAGGGGATAGTCTTCATCAGTTCAGAAAACGTTGATGATTTCCTCAGCTCCTACTTTTTCCTTAGAAAATAATAGAATCTTCTATATTTTTAATTTGAATTTTTATTAAGTAGTAAGCAGGCACCATTTTATCATTTCGTTCGTTACATTTTAATGACACCCGTGACTTTGTCCTTCATATCATCATAGCTATTCAATTCCAAGTTCAGTTTGATGCAGTGAAGAATGTAATTTTCTAGAGCTCAGACAGTTAATTTACACAAACGCCAAGCTACTCAAAAGCAAATTCCGAAAACTTGCAAGTGTAAGAAAAAAAGCAGGTCAAATGACTTACAATGGACGATACTAATCTGGATATCAGCTCTTTTTTTGGGTCCGGGTGAGCTTTCGACCCGAATTTTTACAATGACAGGCTGTATAGCAGCGATCGCAGGCTTGGAATAGCGTTAGCTGTCTAACTTACTGGCAATAATTTCATTTGAAGTAGTACCCATGCAGGCAAAAAACAGGTCAATGATTGTATGAATACACACGGAACTTATAAGGTTTTAACATTATTTATTGTTATTAAAGGAATAAACTTAAACATTCGTAGTTACATGTACATCTGTTACATTTCCCGCATCAGAAGAAATTCAAAAGAAATTAAAAAAAGTCATTTTTGATGGAAGTGGTCCTCTCTCCGACATGGTGAGTTTCACGGGAATGTACTCATCATCACCAACCAAAAGATCCTTGAGGTCGATTCTCGTCTGCTGTGCTGTAGCATCGTTTCCATTGTTGATTGGATTGGCCGTAGACAACAAGATCAGGTTTGTTATTACTAACAGTACCAACATTCTGGTGATCCCAGCAGTGACACAAATGGTGTTGAAACCCTAAACAAAACGACAAGAATAAATTGTTAGATTATTAGGCCATTCATAAAGGCAATAACCATGTTATTACAAATCATGCTATTACAGCGTACCAAATAAAAAATAAAAATGTTACATCTCATACCATTTTTTATTGCAGAGAATTCTCAGTCTTGGAGTGATACAAAAGTATTTTAATATATCCCCAAAAAAATTCCTTCGACGTCCAAAATATTATATTATTTGGAAGTAAAGATCGCAGAGAAACGTCCACTCAGCTCATCTAAAAGCAGGCAACTAATGAAGGTGGATGGATGATGAAGGAAGAGGTATGTCTATTTACCACAGAGTGGAACAAACGAGTATAAAAGTACATAGGGTACTTTCCATATAGTAATACATGTAAATGCTTTTATGCAGCAACAAATTCATATTAGTATTATGATGATGTTCCCCATCAAATGCTCATATTACTTTAGCTTTAAGTAATATTGAAAACCAACGAGAGAGATACACACTCATCTCATTCATATGCATTTTGAAATGAAATTTTTTGTCCGTTTACGTTTGGACTCCTCGACCACTACATATTTTGACTTATAGAAGGGAAATAATATTTGTGGTGATGAAGGCGATTGTGGTCACCGTGTAATATTTGTATTTCAACAAATATTTAGCTACAAGTATTCTCTGCAAAATTTTCAGCCTGACGTTCTGTAGGGTAATTCACATACAGAAAATTCCAAATGGCCATATATTTATAAAATCTATGTTTATGGCCAGTGCGACCCCATACTTTGCACAGAGATGGGTCATGTAGCATTGCATGAATGATCCTAATATGCTTGAATTTTTGTAAATTGAAAAAATTATAAATTTTTATGCAATCAAATAGATTAATACTAAAATTTCACTTCAGCTCGCATCATTCCATCGACCTTCTATTTGTTTACGCGTAAGAAGATTTTATTGAAACCTTGCTTGTGAAAGAATCATAAACATGTGATTCAAAATTTACAATAGTTCATTCTGCCTTCAGTTTTTAAGTAAACGTAAATTCTTCACATAAATCTTCAGTTTTGTCGGCAAAACCATACGAATGTTGATATTTGGCATTGTGCACAATTGTGAACACTCACGATCTCATTATCAACTCACGAGCTATGCAATGAAACAGGTAACAAACCACCTGAAATTAAAATTATTTAGGCACTTGCTCCTATACCTCCATCTGCAAGGCAGCTTCTTGATGGCAACTTACATTTAAAATCATCGGCGTTATAATAATGAAACAGCGAATTAAAAAATCATGACTAAAAAATTTATTATAATTTCAAAACTAGCCTAAGAATATCTTTACAAATTCAAATTATTGAAATTGAGACGGTTTGATAAGACACTCAATTATGAAATACCCATTATCGTAAAAAATACGGGATTTAAATACACTAATAATATATTTACAGCAAACACACTGGTGTCTAATTAAAATAAATTAAAATACTAATGTATC
>JAQGAP010004583.1:0-10245 GCA_034697805.1 Orchesella bifasciata
AAAACGGAAAGAAACTACACAGTTACTGAACTTGAATGCCTAGCCATCGTATGGGCAATCAAAAAGTTTAGACACCTCGTTTTTGGGCAAAAAATCAATTTAATCACAGACCACATTGCATTATGTCACCTCGTCAAAAGCGACAGAGAAAGGCTAGAACTCCCATCAAAGCTAGTACGCATGCTGCTCTTTCTGAAAGAATTCGACATTGAAACCATCAAACATCAGAGTGGAAAATTCCATAAAATAGCAGACTGCCTGAGCAGATACCCAACTGAAGATGCACCAGAAATAAAACCAGACAGTGAAAATATTGTAGACTTGGATATTATGTCAACTCAGCTCGATAACATAAGAAAGGCGCAAGAGAACGATGCAGAAATATTACAAATAAAGAGCAACATAATGGCAGGCTTAATAGAAGGAAAGCTGAGACATTGCTTCATGGAAAAAGGAGTTGTGCTGTACAAACGACCAGATATGAGTAGAGCTGTGACCTACTTACCGAAAGCACTGCGTTGGCAAATACTTGAAGAAGCTCACAACAGCTTGCTCTCATGCCATCCTGGTGTGACCAAGACATACCAAAGAGTTAGCAGTAATTACTTCTGGCTGAATATGAGAAGGCAGATTATACATTATGTACTTACATGCACAAACTGCCAAAAAGCAAAACACGATCGCACCAAGCCAAATGGAATGATGCAGATGGTAGAAGTCCCTGCAAATTGTTTTCAAGAGATTCAAGTTGACATTGCAGGCCCCTTTTCGAGAACTCCAAGAAACAACAAGTACCTAATCACAGTCTCATGCGCATTCTCCCGTTTTATCGTGATGGGACCTTTGAGAGAAGCTACATCTGAAAAAATTGCAAGGTTCTTGGTAGAGAATGTGTTCTTGAAGTACGGAATATGCGAAAGCATACAAAGCGATATGGGCACTAACCTCATTTCAAACATAATGAAGGACGTTAACCAATACCTTGGAATAACGCAAAAACACTCAAGCGGATATAACTTCAGAGCACAATCAATAACAGAAAGAAGCCATGACGCAATCAACAGCAAGCTAAGAACATTTGTGTCAAGCAACACCAAGGACTGGGATTTATTCATTCCATACATTGCACATGCAATAAATACAGTGCATAATGAAACCACAGCATTTTCACCATTTTTTCTTCTTCATGGCTATGAATGCAGGCTTCCATCACACATCTCATATTCATGTCACGAAACACCATTACTCAGCGAGATAAATGAGAGATTTTTAATTGCCAGAGATTTTGCACAACAAGCCATTTTAGCTAACCAAGAAAAGATGGCTGAGAGATATGACTCAAAGCGAAAGGAAATGGAATTTAAGGTCGGTGACAAAGTCCTAGTCCGAAGAATGGCAAGAACGAAGGGCATTCCGCACAAATTACAAAGTGTTTTCATTGGACCGTTCACTATCATTGAACGCAATGCAAAGATAAGCGTAAACTATCTTGTTGAAATGAAAACAAAACACCGAGCTCAACGCTTCTGGTGCCATGCACAAAGGTTACGAAAATTCCTTGAGCGAGATGAAAACATTTTACAATTTGGCCCACTTGCGGACAAAACAAAACAAATTCAAATGAATGATAGAAAACTAGAACATGATATTCAAACCGAGGACACACGAGAGCATCAGGGCGATGACGATGAAAATGAGATTGAACATAAAAATTTCACAAACAAGGAAGATTGCAACGTTCCTTCACCAATTCAAGGACAAGTTCAACTTGGGGAACTAAATCCACAAAGCCAACTTCAGTCATCTCCAACCTCCGACCTGATCAACTTGAACATACCCGAGAACCTACTACCACCAACCATCCAACAATCAACCGAAAATCACAGTGAAAGTTTCTTTAGCAGCTCCCTTCGGGAAGAAACAATAGAAAGTGAAATCCCTCGTTACAATTTCCGAACAAGAAAAGCAATAAAGTACACGAAGTAATCATGCGCGCAATCATATTCCTCTTTGCGTACTTTATTGGTACTGGAAATGGAGAAATACCAAATACATCCAAACTAAGTACGGGTGTCTACCTCAACCAAATAGATAAAATCGTTTATGAAGCTTCAACGGTTTTAGTCTATGAAATGGAACTACCCGACATCGGTTCTGTAGAATTCCTGAAGGATCACACATGCACCGGTAATCAGTGTCGATTCCTCAACAACATAAAAGTGTTAGCCCACCACACCATGAGCCTACTACAAAACAGCCTACCAAAAGCAACAAAGACTACAGCCCCTGATACACACGAAAGGAAACCCAGATCAATCGATTTCATAGCAAGCGGATTAAATTTTTGTTGTGGCATAGCAGAAGAGTCACAAGTCAAGGACCTTATCAAGCATCAAGATGACACAAACAGTGTAGTCGATCAAATCAAAATTCAGCTCTCCAAGGAACATGATAATACGGTCAGAACTAATACAATTATAAATTCATACTCCAAGCAAATGAGCAGTTACATTCACGAGATAGAAAACCAAACATTAGCAGAAGTAAACATAGCCATAAACGCCACAAACAAAGTAGAAGAACAAGTCAGTCATACAGAGGAAGCAATAGCGCTTCAAGCAAAACTACTCCACAGAACTACGATAGCAATTCAGTTTTCAAAAGTAATTTCAGACTGCAAGAATGGGTTATTCCCCACAAGCATTGTTTCAGAAAAAACCTTACAAGAAGATTTAGAGAAACTGGAAATAGAACTAAAAGAGCACGATCAAATTCTTTCAATCCCAATCAATTCATTACATGCATTCCTCTTTACGAAAACCACAAAGTGCTATTTTCAAGACAATAAACTGATTGTAAAGACAAACATTCCAGTCCACGAAAAGCAAAACAGTTACAAGATTTTCGAAGTCAATGCACTTCCATTTGTAGATGCAAATAATTTATGCACAATTCAGATAGCCTCAGAGTATATAGCAGAGAAAAACAAGAAAGAGATTATCACGTTACAAGGCCAAAGTCAAGAGAAGTGCATATCCGCCACTTCATCATTATGTCATATAGAAAGATATCAGAGGAGCGCTACACATAACTCAAAATGCTTGGTAGAAATTATGCAAGGCATCAGTTCAATCAACTCACTAAAAAAGCATTGCAGCTTGCAATGCAGCCCAAATGATGGAAAGACTGCAGTATTCCAGCTAACACACAATAAATTTGGAGTAATAAACACAGGATTAGAAATACAGATAGCTTGCAAAGAGGGCAAAAACATAACACAAAGAGTCAGAGAAGAAGAAAGAATAGGTTTACACATAATTATCCTTCAGTGTGGTTGCCATGCACTCATTAACAAGATAACTATATCACCAGATTTCCCTTGCAGACAAAGCGAGATGACAGACAAAGACCTAAGACATATAACCCATGTAATTCCAGGACTTTGGTCCATGAATATCGAACAGACAGTACTCTCCCACGATTCATTTTTTACCAACCTAACTGCACTATACGACAAAGACTGGATGAAAAACATCCCTACTTTAAATTTGACTGAAATTGCACAAGAGCCATATCAGCTTCCTGTACATATAGAACCCGCATCATACGTAGCGTATGTTGTAAGCGGGATAGTAATAATTGTCATTATTTTCGTAGTCTTCACATACAAGAAGATCAACTCTTTCAATCCAGTAAATTTTCTGACTGCCATTTACACTACACTCCTAACCAGACCAACGATTACACAAGCGTTTCCCCTAATTCCAGACGAAAAAGTATACCTCATGGTTGAAGTGACAGAAATCACTCTACTTATGCTAATGGTCATATTTTCCATGCTAATATTTTTCACACTAAGGTATTCAAACCTTATGACCATGTTTAGAAACATTGTACTTGCCCAGAACAAGAAAGGCAAAGTAAAGATGATAATCCGACCCCTCGAAATGAACGCTGACGTGCAAGCTTTGGTTAACAACATGACAAATCCCAAATAACTGTCCACATCCCCCATACACCTCTCTCCTGTAAAGAAAAAATTAAGTTAAGAATATGATATCTAGGCTATTTATACATAAGAAAGTAGGATAGAATCATCATTCAAAAACCAAGCCCGATCGAGCATTCACGCTGGAAAACACTAGTGACAAGATAAAATAAAATCTCAACCCTACGAAAAAATGTCATCGACAAATAAATATTGGGATTTATCCATTAAAAATACAAACCGCGAAGCGTGTCAAAAAGTACTGGATACTATCCAAGCCTTCTTATTAACTCTACCAGAGCAAGAGGATGAGTCATTGACTGCATTCCTCGAAGTGTTTGGTGTTCCGTGCGCTCTCATGAGCGAGCATCTCCAGCAAGTCCAATTATTAGTAAAAGCGGAACAAGAAAAATTTGAAAAAAGCAAAACGACCAAGAAAAACGAAGTCGTCAATAAGACTACTGTAGAAGTACCAACCCCCAGTAACTTAGTAGGGCAATTCGCAAAATCATTACTAGGGGCGTATGTAAGCACATCACCTCCTACTTTTTCAGGAGCAATACCAAAAGTGAAAACACACCCAGCAAGTATTGCCCCTCAACTTAAAAAACCAAAAACAATCAAAACATTACCGGAAGTGATACAAATCCCAAGAAATATCAGCAAAAATTGCGCAGCTAATTTACAACCTGACACTGTAACCAAAAAGGGGCAAACAGAAAATGAAAATAGAGTGTTAAGTGCACTTAAGCAAGCTGGGGTAAAAAATCCCGAGTTTGTGATGTCATGCGTATTTCATGATCAGTCCGAAGAAGTGCAAGCAGAACAAAGGTTGAGAAGTGCTCAACATGCACAAAAAGAAGGAGTCTGTTATTATTGTCACCAAGTAGGACACATGCTTAGGCAGTGTCCAAAGCTGGCAAAAAAGCATGAAGCTGACAAGAAAAAGTAAATGCTGAAAGCTGATGAGTAGACAATCACAAAAATTAACGACATCACAGCATTCTTGCGAGGAAACTGATCCTAGCAAATGTTATTGACACTAAAGTAAGAGACGAAGTGAACGCGAAGGAAGTTGATATTCATCAGTGGCAGTGGAGAGATTGACAGTAAAATAAGTAAAACTCAGTTGCCCGTTCAAAAGTTAAGTTAAGTTCACAGCTAAGTTCCAATCAAGGACTAAGTTTCAGTTTCAATTAGAGACAAAGTTTCAGTTCAAATAAAAACTCATCAAAACTTACATTAACAGTGACAAGTGAAAAGAATAAATTGATAAAATGGATCCTTTTGCAGAGGCAGAAGACAATGAACTTTTGCCCCACCCTAACGCCATCATGTACTACTGCCAACTGCATGAGATGACAACAAACGGACTTATTAAGCTAAAAGAGACCAGGGAAAGCTACGAAAAGGTACAATCGCATACCCAAATTCTTAACTTCCTTTCAAACACTTTGTGCACCTGGTTTCTAAGACACGAGCCAGAAAATCAATACTTCAAAACGAGAATCATACCTACTGTAACATCGGGGCAAAACGAATTTCAACAATTCTTTCTACAAGGGAACGAAAGCCCACAAATTCATGGATTGCAGGCACATCCAACCTGCAATGCCACATCATGTGGTTCATGCAAAAGCCATTTTAATGATGGCCTAGAGCAATTACAAAAACTGGATATTCCAACAGAAATGGAATTTCCCGAGACAAATCCAAACAACGAGATCGACTCATTGTATCCTGACCTCCCTGACTATCAATCAGAGGAGGAACAAACGACAAAGCAGCCAAACAACGCTGACTCCAGAAAGAAGGATTTTACCAGAAGGCCTAACCAAGAAATGAGCCATTACCCCATGGCGTATGACCGCTACCCTGAAAACTGCTACTACCCGGGTAAATACACCCAAATGGCAAAAGACATAAAACTTGTGCTGACAAAAACTCCTACATCCTGGGAAGTAGGTAAAAAACCAAGTGTTGATCCCAATATGAAGCATAAGCAACCGGAAACTAGCATGAACGAAACACCACCACCAGTCAAACTACGTAAAACAAGGTGGGACCAGCCAAGCACCGGTGAGCAAGTCTCTCCAGACCAACCAGGCCCAAGTCATGCCATACAAGGATGGCAAGACACAAGCAACAACAAGCAATCAGACACCTGCCAGGTGATGCAGTTGACAGATCAATGGAATGCGCCATACTACGGTGCTCCTTTCGCACAAGGCGATGATTACAAAGAAGTGGTTAGGAGAAATGCAAGACGGAAAAACCGGAAGACACCCCAGGAAAAATGCGAACTGGAGGGATTCATTCGCCACAACCTATTTCCAACCCACGAGGAAATTTGGGAATTGGTTCAACGCTTAAAACAAAAGTTAGGCTCCAACCTTACAGTAAGACAAGTAAAGGACTGGGTTTACAACAGGAGAAACCGCATAGGGTCCCAGTGCCGATGCAGTGAACATTCCGAATACACCGAAGCCTACCAAACATGGCTGAGGGATGTTTTCAGTCTTCAAGTGGTGCAAGGAACCAATGAACCAAATACCAACCAAGGAATGTAAAAAGGGTAAAGTGTAAACAAAAATTCTCCTCAATTCATTACACATTAGTCATGCTTCCAATTAGGCACACATAATTAGGTCACAAGCCCATTCTTTTGCTCTCTACAAGAAAATTATTTACCAGTCACCCACTGCGCTCCGACCGAGTACGTTCCTGCTACTAGAGTTCAAAATATTCAAATTTCCTTTAAAATCAACACTAATATACAAGCCATTTTAAATCAACACTCATTTTCACGAGTTCAATTCCAAAGATGGAAAATTCACGATTTCACGACAAAATCATTTCGTTCATGTTAAACCTGTATTTCTATGCAGGCTTCCTCGTTACTTCACTTGAAAGAAATCATACGCTTGAACATCGCGAAAAAGTCCTGACTTTCTTTCGCTGGCTAGAAAATTTTTTGGAGAAAGCTTTAGACTGGTACTCGGAGTACTGGCTTGAAGATTATAGGCAGGCCAGACAGCAGAAAAGTACTCGGTTGCAAAAACAAAAAGTTTCTAAACCCAATCGTAATCAAAAACAGGGAGTCAAATCTCAAGTTAACCCTTCCCGAAATAAAGCAAATCCCAGCCCTAGTGATAATCCACAACCAGGTCCAAGTAATGCAAAGCATAGGACTCCAAACCTCTCCAACCAAAACCCAAACACCCTTGTCCAAAATAAGAGATATTCCCTTTATGGACCTGGCTGCTTTAAATGCGGCTCTCCAAACCACACAACAGACTGCTGTTTTAAAACAAACCGTTACTGTGGCAAGTGTCGCAGGTTTCAACATCTTTCCGAATACAAGTCCCCTTTTTGCCATTTCTGTAAACAAACTCATGCGACTAATAATTGCAAGTTTTCAAAGAACGGAATCTGTGAATTCTGCCTCAAAGAAGGGCACCTTGAGACCCTTATCCTCATAAAGCCCGTAAACACATACCGGCAATGTTTTTCCCCACCCACAAATTGTAAATAAATATCCCTTAATACAGAATTTCAATTCTTAAAAATAAGCTAGGGCAAGTTTACAAGTAGAATTAGGGTTACAATCCCAAAACTAAAATAAAAAACTAAGATGGCGAATGCCAACATAATATAATATTCCTAATCCCTAAATGCGGTGCAAGTTGTTTCTCTCCCAAGTTTGGTTTGTTTAGTACCAAAACGAAGGCGGTTCGTGAAAAAACAACTTCCAATGACGAACAAAGTGCATCGCAATACAACCCACAAACAGAGATGGGCATTCAACTTTCAAGTGAGGACATAGAAGAAAAAATTTTGGTTGACCACTAAGTAAATGAGACGGAGACAGAAAAGATGCCAAAAATCAGTTTTGGTTGACCACGTAAAACCACATAAGAGTGCACGTCAGCCAGACAGCAACCAATCAAAACGCTGGAAAATGAAAGACAATCCTATTGGTGCAACTTCAAGTGTAAATAGGTGCGTTAAGAAAAATACACACAAAATCAGAGTTCCAAGCCCACAGCGAAGAGACCACGTAAGGTAGACATAGATATAAGTAACGAAATTACATTATGTACATGACATTTAGCAACAAGATGAGGGAAGAGAGGTATAGATTCCATTCAAAATTGAAATTCACATAGAAATAAATCAAGCAGCTTCATCAGTTAATAGAGTTTTTAAGTAAACCATTAGATTTATTGGGTTACATAACAATAGTAGTACTGTAAATACATAAATTTGGGTGATATCATCAGTATAGGATAATTTACAAAATTTTAATCAGTTCACATAATATTCTTATCAAATAAGGTTTATTTACAATTGAATAAGGTAGGCCTCAAGTGTAAAATATTGCAAACTAATTACAGGTCCACCTAACCAAATTCAGGGTAAGAACTCGAGTGGGAGCACAATCATTTAGATATTCATGATAATTCCTTTCCTCCTTTGTAGCAAAACCCATTTCACTCACAATTTTACCGTCACAATTAAACAGGCATCCTAAACGGCAGTGAAAGGACTGGCGCTTCTTCATTTTTGACTTTTCACCTGCCTTAAAGAGCTTACTCACCAATTTCTTACACCCATTATCTCTATGAGCCTTTAATTTTTGCCTAGACGAAAATACATGCTTACAGTCAATACACCTATCAACTATTCCTCGGTGTTTCTTCCTTTTGTGAGCCTTTTTCTGAGAATAATTCTTGAACGTAAGCATACAAATGCCACAACGTAGCATTGTTCCTCTCATAGCCTCAGCCTTTGAGCGTTCCATGTCTCGTTTAGAAATCCGATCAGACCGCCTTTTATCCTTTTCCTTCCGACTTAAAAATTTGATTTCCTCTGGTATCCTTTCACCAATGATTCGCGATGGGTTAAAGGCACGATCACATTGGGGGCAACGCAATAACATGCGTCGGTCCTCTTGAGTTTTCGGGCACCTGTGAGTCTTGGGCTGCATATCTTCTACGTAACAATCTGTGCAGATAGCATGGAAGGGCGGACATTCTACACTTGCACGCAACATATACTCATGCCAAAGCAAGGGCGTCCCCCAACAGGCAGCGCACTGATAAGCTCCGATTATGTTGAGCCTTGAAAAGAAAAGTATTAAATAAGATCGAAAATAGCACCAGCTCACTTTGTCAGTTAAAAAGAGTGTACCAAATCAAAACAAAAAAAAAAGCTACGAGGAAATAACTACAAGCCTCCTTAAAAAACAAAACAATTAGCAGCAGGCCTTCTCATTGCGAAATTATATTCCTAACCTCTTTGCTTCAGGACACCTATCTTCAAAACGTTCCTCATCCATCCTTTTCTTCCTACCCTTTGTTTGAGGGGGGATGGGGAGACGAGTCGGATCGTCTCCAAGTATCATGTTGATGGCAGTTGGAACAGTGCTATAAATTACCAATTAAAACTTTCATTAATATCAGACTTGTCACAAACATTCTAAAAATTCTAGGAAGACTGCTCACATTACCTATTATTGCTAAACACATTAACGGAAGGCACCGATTCCTTTTCAGTATTTGAGACATCCTTTGCCAAATTAGAGAACGAACAGCGCTCGGAGTGAAACCTCCTATACTCAGACAACTGCTCCACTAACCTGTAATTAGTTACCAAGCAATCAATTAAATAAGTACAGATTTAGTACCGTATTTCACTCACACTTAAACAAAGGCCCAATAAACTAAGCTATCATCACTAAATTAGTCTGTAACCTCGATTTGATAAGTTAAGTTAAGATAAGATAAGTTACTGAATTACCCTGAACTTTGTTCCTCCATGTCAAGGGAAGATTCCGTCAGAATTTTGTGGATGTAACTAGACGAAGAAGTAGGCTGTAAGAAATAGCATAAGATCGATCACTATAATATGTACATAGCCATATACCCACTTTACAATACTAGAGAATCACACCTTATTAAAATAATGAATTTGTTATCAATAATCCAATTACCTGTAAGTTTGACAGCGACGCAAGGGAAAACGAAAACAAAAGAAAAAAATAACGTGAAAGTGAAGTGATGAGAATGAGTCAACAAGTGTACACCATTTCCAATAGACTAAGATGGGCTGGAGAGATCGAGTGTGCAGAGAAACCAACATCTTCCCGCCATGCATTGGTCTGGAGACCAATGCTTTGCTAGAGGGAGGTAGTCACATATGCAAGTATGTGATGGTGATGAGATGACAAAGTAGAGTAGTGTCAACATAATGTA
>JAQGAP010004584.1:0-10244 GCA_034697805.1 Orchesella bifasciata
TGTTATTTCGGAGCTGCTGATGAATAGCCTCGGTTCCAGGGTTGTTCAGACGCTGATGCAAATATCACATAGAAGATGACATCAACGATGTAGTTATAGACCAGAAACTGCTATATTTATAATGCGTACAGCATTTAATTTCATAGCATTTTATAGTTTTATAGATACTCATATTATATACAATTTAACTATTATTATTTTATTATTAGCTAATATTAATAACAATTCTCATTTTAAACTCCAAAAAAATTAAGGTTGATAAATGTTCTTTCAAAACCTGCTATTGCACACATAACTAATAAATTCTTGATTTTGTAGTCAAAAACAAATTTGAAAAGGGTTCTAAGAAATAAACTTGCAGCTATATAGACACGTTTTCTATTTACGGCAACATTGTCTAATTATTATAACAATAAGTTAATAACTGATGACCTCTTTCGTCGATCTCGCTCTGCATTTATCTTGAAATTAGACAGTTGGCGTTTAGATTCCTGCGCCACTTTTGAGTCAGTCCCTTTATCTTTTGTTACCTGGAAATAAGTGAAGTCTTAAAAGAAAAATATATATATTGATATAACAAGTGGCATATATATCCACTAAAAGTCACTAACCGAGATCTGATTCCGTGAAGAAGCATCATCATCGCGATGTAAATATGTAGACCGCAAATTGGAATTCACATTAGAACGTGACAGCAATCGTTCGCTGCGTCTAGAAATGGTAGGGTTTACTCCGGTTGCTTCCCCAAGGTTTGCCGTTTCCTTGGATCTCCTTTGTTGGAAGACATTCCTGTCGTCATTCGCTGCAAGCGATGGCTGAATACTGGATTTCAAATTAGATTGGCCTAGCAATCTTAAACTACGTCTTGGTAAAGGTACATCGTGTTTAACCCTGGATTCACTTGTTATTGCCATTGTGTTGCTACATGCTTTATCTGTGCTATATGTTTGTATTTTTTTCAAATCGATCTCCCTTTGATACGAAAGATTCATGTGTTCATTGTAGTGAATCTCAGTCGTGTCGTGGGTAGAGGCCATTACATTAGCTGAGTGATCATGTGTAAATTCTTCATCTAAACAATCCATCTCTTCTGATTTGTTATGACTTTCTTCTTCGTCATACAGACATATATTTTCTTGATCAACATCCATATCCTCATCTACATCGTAAGGAATATACCCGTCTTGTAGGTGTTCCTCCTTAACTTTTGCATGATATTCGTCAACTTGACTTCCTGCACTTGCAACAAAAATACTTAGTTGTGATAGATGAGGAAGTTCAGTTTTTATATCTTGTTCTCTGGACTTTAGTTGATGGTACATCGCTATTGCCTCTTCTGTATCTACTTTCTCTCTTAATATATCGTAAATTTCCAAAACACCTTCAGGATCCCGTGCTACTTTTAGAATTTTGTAAAGATGTAAGGCTTCTTCTTGATTCTTTATGGTTTTTAAAACATTAAAATGTTTTCTCGATTCCGTCGTATGCTTAAGCAAATCAGAATCATCATTATCCACTATTTCATTGTGCGGATTAGAGAGCTGCTGTCTCAGCATATACAACTCCATTGCATTATCTGGATGCGAAGTCTCTCTTAGAACGCCATAAAAATCTTTTAGCTTCCCTTGATCTTTTGCATTGTTCAGTATACTGAAAAGTTGCACAGACTTTTCATAATTATTTATCTGATTGCTTATCTCCCACCGAGACATCACAGATGATTGACCTGCGTTTAGATTATCAACGTTGGCTTCAATTTCTGCGTTTACGAACTGGTACTTGTATCTGAGATTAGGATACTGTAAGGGACAATTTTCCCGTGATATTGAGGTTAACATGTTTTCACGAGGTAACATCGCCTCAAAATGGTCGCCATACCAACATATGTATACAGGTGTTTTTTGTAAGCATTGAGGATTGGAATTAAAGAGCCTACTAGATCCGATCTCATCTTTTGTGTCCACTATGTGCAATACAATTGGCCGGGCTATGACTTCACTCATCATTTGTATATTGGGCTCCTCTGCCCATCCTTCATTTATTTTACAAGATTTTGTCTTCTGTAGTAAGTGCTCAAAACTAGTGTTAAACACAGGCCGAGTTACGTTCCGAAGACAGCTCTCTTCCTCCAGCATATGTTGGGCGAGAACCAAACGCAAACGATCTGCAGAGTCAGGATTTCCAAATAAAGCATTTGACACAGATGAGTAGAAGCAATCCCCATTTGCGTCTGAACGAACAACTTGGAATTCCCTTGCAACGTTTTCTTGTAGAGCATCTTGTCCTCCGTATGTCGAGCATGTCATTAGCTCAGCGTCAAACTTAAGTGGCTCTGAGCGGATACACGCTTCTTTAAATAGTCTTAGTTGGTCACGGTACACATTAATTTTACGACTTGTCAGTTCTTTATCTGATGATTTTATGTCCTTAAAGAGCCTTTCTATTCTTTGCTCAGTAAGATAGGGCTCGCTCAAAGCACACGAATAATTTGTTCCTGAAACAACTGAACAAGGTGATTTTTCTGTTTTTAGCATTAATGGTGGAGATGTTGTAACCGTTGAGGTACTGGTGATAGTTTTGTTTCTAGGCGGTAAAGGCGGTGAAAAACTATCACGGGAGAATAAACCAGGTTTTGGCATTAGTGGTGGAGGTGCTGTAACGGTTGACGTACTGGTGATAGTTTTGTTTCTAGGCGGTACAGGAGGTGCGAAACTATCACGGGAGAATAAACCAGGTTTTGGCATTAGTGGTGGAGGTGCTGTAACGGTTGAGGTACTGGTGATAGTTTTGTTTCTAGGCGGTACAGGAGGTGCGAAACTATCACAGGAGAATGGAGATTTCTGTATTGGTTGCTGTAGCCCAATACTAGATTCAGATCTATGTTTGAATAGTTCACTAGTTGCAGGGGTGGTACGGGAGCAGGAACCTGGTCGTGGCATTAACTCCGCTGGTCCACTAACAGTTGAAGTACTGGAGGCGGCACTATCGCTATGTAACTGTGAATAATATTCCTGCCTTGGTGGTAATGGTGGTAGTCTTGTAGCATGTGAAACTTTGTTAAAAGGTGTAGCTCTACAGGCATTATCAATTTTTTCCTGTCGTGGTGGTACTGGTGGTAGCTCAACTTCATGATTAGTACTTATTGCGGTTATTGGTGAAGGTTTTGAAATATGCGAATTTGGGGGTTGAGGGGTACTTCCAGACATGGGATCTGTTTTTGCTGCAATCCTTTCAGATCGTCTAAGCATCGTTGAGGAAGGTTTGCATTCAGTTTCCATAGGTTCTTTTTTTTTATCGGATGCAGCCGATCTAGTAAAACTTTCACTTTCATTTGACGAAGAGTCATCACTACTTGAAAACCAATTGTACTTATAAGAAGGATATGATGATACTATTCGTTCACTTTCAGGATGTGGAAATTCGATCGCAGGTGCATGATTGATTAAGTTTGGGACCCGTTTCCCAAAATCTGGTGACACATTTGTATCACTTGGCGTCAATGCTGTAGTACTCGCAGAAACGGTAGTGGTGTAATTCTCTGGAATAAAAGGTTCAGGGAGTATTGAAAAGTCCAAAACTATGGGAGTACCGTTTTCATCTTTCTCCAAAAAAAGAGGGCTAGCCATATGCTTGAGATAATAATCCATCTCCATCTTGAAAATTCCAGGTTTGCTTGCTGTGCCAAACCAAACCTTTATCGCCTCTTGGCGATGTACTCTCTGAACCCAAATGTAACTGGTAGTATTGTGGTTTTGCCAAGCTAACCACTGAGCCTCATTTTCTTTCGTTCTCCTGAAGTAACGACTTTTATCTCGCTGGTCCATTACCACAAAATCACAGTATTTGCGCCCTGAACAAATGACCTGTTGTACAACCTGCCTCCCGTACCTGCTGTTGAGCTTTAGCATGTAAGTTCCGTTACAATTAGGGGGACATCTTCCAATGAATCTACCACTTCTTCCTTTGACAGCTGGAACGATGAAATCTTTTGTCTTGATTAATTCATCAAAATGTCTGGTGGGTACTTTGATTTCCAATAAACCATCATCGTCAACGAATAGGTCGGGAGTCGCTCCCATAATCGAATTTCCCATTGTTAAACCACCCGGAAGCCATTTTTTAACATTCATCAAGGTTAAATATTTCCGTGCAGCAAATTCCTCTAAGTGGACCCCCCGGAACATGGGAGTAGTCATAATCCCCATACCGGAATACTAAAAGGTAAACAAGATGTTGTTTGAATTTAGATGAATTCCATTATTACTGAACATTTAAGTTCAAATATTATGTGGAATGGGATTAGCTCGTTATTTGTGATACAATGACGTGTATTGAAGTAGGTATTAAGTATAGAAGCAGCGTGTTAAGGCAAAGAATTTTGTAATCAACCCAGATCCGCCAAATCTATACTAAATTATATCCTGATACATATGTACATTATGAATGAATCTCAGTTATATTGGCGTTTTCTACGCTTAGTACAAACCCCGAATAATCTATGATGAAATTAATTTTAATGCTACTTTAAGAAGTGGTTACAAAATTTCCCATTAGACAACATGACAAATCGTTGACTAAGTAAATTTAGTTGCGCAATGAGAATTTGCTGTATGCGTTACATGATTCAACCAAAGGTGCATCATGATGCATCATGCATATGAATGCATAGTTCCTTTTCGTTTAACTTTTGTTGTTCCATGTTACATTAAGGTATTCTGAGCATAATACCTTGTATTTTATTGTCCTGGCTATTCGAAAATTAGTATAAACAAAACTTTGAATTATTTGTATTCACGAAAAAATCTATTATATCGTTCATTTTATTTGGTCGTATTATATTGCTTGTTATATAGAGAGGTTTAACTCTCACTAAAGTTCTGCCGAATTCTTTAGTATAAAAAATAGTTGCATTTATTGTACAAGATGCAAACAAGTGGGCTACTATTTGCATCGACTGTTGCATTAGGAATTCGAATTTGGTACGCTCATGATAAAAAATGAAGAATATCTCTATTTTTTAAAGTTATTAGCCTCCGGTTAGTTCATTTCTAAGTTTATTTGGAAGCTGGCACTCGAAGAAAAATTATCATTAACTTTAAATACATTTCATAAAATTTGGGGGAGGTTTTTTAAACATTTTAAAGATTAGTAGGATGATTAAACATTAAAGAAAGAGTTTCGCACAGGTGCTTTTAGTCAGTTAATTTGCACATACAATACATATGCATGCATTCTGGTTTTCGGTTTAAACTATCTCTACTAATACAAGAATACGGAAGAAATTATTTCTTACTGTATTTAGAAAGAAAGGGCTAAACGAACGTAAAAGATATAACTTAAACAAACAATGTTCTGTTCAAAAACGTAAAAGTGATACGACGTAGCAAACTAGACATAAACATTGCATTACAGAAATTTCAAAACTTACTCGTGCGTACTTAGTTGCGTACAATGCTGGATCGGACCTTGTTCTACATACAATGTCATTTACACGAGTTCCTGTTATAACACACCGTCGAAGACAATTTTTACTTGGTGAAATGAAAATACTTTTTCTATAAATGTTTTGCCTTTCGTCTCTTGTCATTGGTTTGCCACTAACCAAACGAGAACTGTAATAATGCATATCTGCATGTTCCTGGTAGGAATCATGCAAAATTCTGCACTTGCAGTGTGGACAGACACATGTTGCTTTACCAATTGGGTTTTTTAGTCGCCAATTTCTACTTCTTCCGAGTTTTAGTGTTTTATCGAGTTTTGCACGATCAGCATGTGTGAAAACTTCAAACACATCATGCCGCTTTGCATTTTGTATACGTTTGTACACAAAATAATCGTTCGGTAATAAACCTTCAACATTGAACTTTTTTCTAAAGTGTTCATCAGCTTTTTCCTCAAATGTCATACGAGCACGTTTCGAACGCAATCGTTGGTCTAGGTATAACTTTTTTAACTGTTCGGGAGTCAGGCGGGCATTCCTTCGTTGTCTGTATCTTTTATAATAATTTAAAGTCATTTCACGTCGATCGGCTTCGGTAAGTGATGCATACCACAATCGTTTCTGGGTTCTCTGCTGCAGTGGAGTTTTTTCGCAAACCAAACCTTCTTCTTTTTGTTGATGCTCCTTTAATAGTCTTATTGCTAATTGTTTTGATTTTTTGGCCCTTTGAAGAAGGTCAGGATCAATATTAACTAATTCATCAAGGTTTGGAAGATCAACTGCTTTCTTTTTAACTGGTTTGACCTGATAGTCCGCAACACTTTTTGCAACAGTATTTTTCACAAGTCTAGCACTTTTGCGTCTTTCAATCACAGATTCTGACCCTACTTTCTCTTCAGCAAAATTTTTTGCTTTCTTAAAATTAAATTTGACGCTTGTTGCTTTCTTTGAGACAATACTATCACCACGTTCGAGTTGATTAGCAGTTTTCCTTCGCTGGTACTTAGCATTGGCTGCTTCTCTAAGTTTCAAAATTTTTTCAATTTCTTCAGGTGTCTTATTTGCAAACTTTTCTGCGTCTTTTTTCGCCCTGGCTAAAGCCCTTTTGATTGATAATTTTACACTTTCAGGGTGCCTTTCACCCTTCTCCTTGTAACGAGCTCGAATATTAGCTGAGCTGATTCTACCTCTCTCCAAAAACTGGAAATATTCATTTGAGTCATACTGTTCAATATACTTTCTACTGGTTTTTGATATACGACTTATATAATGTTGTTTTTTCTCAGGTGTCAATTTGTGATATCTTTTTAATGTATTAATTCTGGCATACTCCAAATTTTCCGCGTGCGTTTTAACTTTTTTCTTTGCCATTTTTACTACAACCGGTTGTTCCAACTTTAACTACATTTCTAAATTTTCCTTTTTCACTTTTGTTTTGCAAATAAAATTTTGGTAAAAATCCATGAGGAATATTAAAGAGAAATTAGTCGCAAAATATCTTCAAGCAACGAACGTCTAGGGTAACCTGATCCTGCTGGAATTAAAGAAATCTGAGAGAAAGTCTACAGGCAACACAAATGGCTTACAGGTAAATGGCCAAAATCTGCGCTGGATGTAATATACTAAAGAGTTGATTTTGCATGCCACGCTCATCATAAACTTACTTCAATATATTGCAATCTATATAGCAATGCATATGTATTTGCAGCATATTACTACAGAGGTGGAGTACCTCAAATTTCTGATTTCTTGCTGTAATAATCCCAAAGCACCACCGCCACAAAAACTTTTTCCAAGTTAACATAACGTTTTCGTATCCTTGTCAAATGTGTTACAAATATCCAATGAAGATTACAATTTTCAGATGGCATAGGTTTCGTACCAGCAATGTACCAAGCAAGCTTACACTGACCTACGTTTTACTTGTTGGGTACGTAACAGTGTTTGATGCTAGAAATCATAAGAATTCAAGCAAGACGTGATCAAGAGGATTAGTCATCTTAAAGAGCTCCTTCTTCCCCATACCAACATAATATCTGCATCTCTATGTAAATATTATTAAGCTGCATCGTTTGCACGTATGTATCCTAAATCAATTACCAGTGTATAGCTAGTCGTAAAGAAGGCCAGAAATTGCAGCCGAAACCAACGCAAAACTATTTAAATTGTTTGAAATTTAAAAAAAGTGATACAGGTTGGTAAAATATTTTGTACACTTTTTTTGTGAAAATTGGCGGAAATTAAATGAAACTTACATTTCAGTTTTCATTTAGTGTCTTATGGCTCTTTTAAGGTAAACCATGGATAACTTGCAGCAAGAGCCACAGGATCCTAATGGCGTGGAAATAGTGGACCAGGTACAGCCGGCACCGTTGGGATTCCAGCTGAATGACCTACTCCGTAGACTTGACACCATCGATGACAGAATCTATCACTGCCTTCAAGTTGTTGCCGATTTACGGTAGGTGAACTTTTATCAAATTCACAAAATTTGTAATGCAATCATTTAATTTAATCATTATCGTAGTATTTATTTAATTTTGTATTTCCATTCAAAGACCACAAGAAAACCAAAATGAAATCGAGCTATTGATCAGCATGATGGAAATGATCAGCAGGGGAGGTTGGCTGATACACATTTGGAAATTGTTGAAATTCGAGCTCATCTCAACGTTGGGAATGTAAATATTCCCAACGAAAACGCAGCTCAAGGAAACGGTAATGTTGGTGACATTGAGCGTTAACAATGAATCCTTGACGGTCCACATGTTGTATCAAGCTTGGATGATGTGAACGTGCTTTTGTGTTCGAGTGTTCATTATGTGTTTTAAATAAAATTATTGCACATTGCTGCTAAATTTAAATTTGTTTTTTGTAGATTGCATACATTTTTTGCCTGTCTGCCTGATTATTTGATTGATTTAAATTTCACAAGTGATCATGCTTGTATGCGAGCTCCATCAACTACTCATTATATTCCATAAAATATTAACATAGCCCTTTACCAAAGCAACCACCATAGATCCATGTTTTATCATCGTTTGGACCAAGGTCATTATAATAGTATGGATGCTGCTAGGGGAGTGAAAATGTAAAGAAATTAGGCAAAATTCTGTTACGAGATCCTACCCGAAAATGTTTCCTCAGCTACTATTTTTTTGTATGCCTTTGTATGCAAAACAATTTGATCTAGCCTGTTAACTGCAGCAAATGTACTTCCATTTCTGAAAATCAAACTGATTGTAGCCAATCGTTTGTATATGATTTGTACTGACAAACCAAATAGTGCAACATGGAAACAATTTCGGGAACGAATCCGTAACAGCCAAAAAGATGACTCTATAAGGGGTAGCAGTATCCATACTATTATAATATCCTTGGTTTGGACCGTTCAGTCAAATCGGGAACGGAATTTATCACCAACGCAGTTAGTACCCAAATTGGAGCGTCCATTAACTCATTCTAGTTATGGATGCCTATTGATTTATTTAGAGCCTATCATTACTTGGCCAGTCGTTTCCCAACAATCTTTGCAGCCCTGATTTTAATGCAATTATGCAGTGTCATTGCGTCAATGCAATACCTTTTACTCAGTCAAATAATTATTTAAATCTTGATTACTTGATGCAATTTGAAGTGATAGAAAAGGAAAAGAGAATACTCTGGTATTTCTATTTCTCAACAACAACAACAACTGACGATTAGTAATATGAAAAGAAGAGTTTTATGACGTGCAAAACATAAGGATAGCTAGAACCAGGTTGAGTTTCCTAGGAACTTTCTCCTGCATCATTCCGAAAACTTTTCTTTATCACAGTTATGTCTGTATTTTTATGGGAATTTTAACTAGGAAAGTCATGTTGGTGGCTTTCTTAATAGTCATGAACACGGAATGTGATCTGGTAGAATGTGTGAACATCTGAACATCTATCTTTGTTCCTAGAAAGGAAGGAACTTCCTAAATTCATTTAGTTATTTTTGTTCAAAGAAAGTTACCGCGAGAACATTTGCACTTTTGCACACATATTTTTCGAAAAGCTAATTATTTAGGGCAACACTTGCTAGTACTGGTACTTTGAGTGCTTGCTTAACAGCTGGTTGTTTAACTAAACGTTAAATTCATGTTGTCCTCACGTAATAAATTTCACAAGTAGAAAGTTCATTCAAAAGTATTTAGCCCACACAAAGCTCTTCCGAAAGAATAACTTGAATAATCAAATTAAACACGGCATGGATGACAGGGTTGAGCATGCAAGCGAACGACTCTGTTCACACTATGTAAATGAGCTCTACATATATACCTAATAGGTGTTGATGAAATAATTGGATCTTCTATGTAATTAACGCTTTCACCAATAAATCCCCGCAGCCTTAAAATTGCATAAATTAGCCATTTCATTGTGTAACATCTTAACTTATCATTGAATTCGGTTTCAGGGAACTCCACTTTATTCAACGTCTCCCTTAAGTAAAAAAAACGAAAACGACACATTATTTTTAAAGGAATTATACATGCATTAAATCCGGAAACACGTGTATTCCAGTTCTTTAGTACGTATAACAAAAATTAATACATTAGTCTCACACATTGGTTACGTCATTGTCACAATAATAAATATACGCAATTGAGAATACTACGACTGCGAGTAACTATATAACATTATGTTTTGATAAGCCGAACAAGGAGGAGTATACAAAACACTATATATTAATTTTGAAACTTAAACAGTACAGAACTTAAATGATCACCAACGTTGAACTCTGTACCAAGGTAAGTGGAAACGTTTTACCCATCTCAATTTGA
>JAQGAP010004585.1:0-10241 GCA_034697805.1 Orchesella bifasciata
AAATCACACCTAAATTTCAAGGGGCCCTCGGCTCGCTTCTCGCACACGGGCACTTCGACCTCTATCTCCGCCCCTGGTTTTTATGCTTATCAAAGATAACAAAGAGCACATTTGTATTTAACTAATTTAAAAAAATACGTTGTCAATCAAAAAATCAAATCAAATAAAAAAAAGTGATTACGATTAGTTTTTTAGCCTTGTATTTGAGTAGGTGATGGACCAACGCAGTTACTGAACCTTTCTAAACTTCTCCGTGTGTCAAGATGCGTTCATTGGATGGCGGTGCAGGTACTAGAAACTGCTTCCTAATCAAATACAGCTCAGACTCCGCTGTTGATGCTGTAGAATCCATATTGAGGGTCGATGCAACAGCTCTTCTGGAAGGGGTTTCTCCCACGTCCTTCCGAAAGCAGTTTGGAGTTGTATAGAAAGTTATACTCAGCGCGAAAATGGAAAGGAATAGGCACTTCCAGGTTTTTATCTCGTTCTTCATAGTTATTGGAGTTACATGCGACAAGCTTGACACTGATCCTGAGGGAAGTAAAGTTAATCTGATTCAAACAAATTAAACGGCTCCTCCGTTCACGCAAAACTACACTCCCTGAACTGAAAATACAGTTTAAACCGAAATTATCAACACAACACAATAACAGGCTTTGAAATCTCAAGCTACATCATATTATGTGTAATTGCGTTCAATTCGTATTGTACAAACAATGCGAATTGATGGAATATATATGTTTATTTATGATGAGCTATCTGTTAATATCATTATTAAATTAAATTGCCCGAAAACATTCAATACCGACTCCTTTTGATTTTGAAAATACTCTTTGCTTCGCCAGTGAATCCGTTTAATTTCTAATTTGTATATTTTGTAAATAATTAGGGGGTAAAAAGTAGGTTGTTTGATCCTTTAAGGCTTTGATATGATCCGCTTCGGAAGCTCCACGTGTTGGGATTTAAAATGGGGAATAAAAATGGAGGTATTACAAATTTATAGCTCGGTTGTTAATTAATTTGATACGTATTTGATATTAGATTCATGTGAAAAATTTTTTTCTTCAGCCAAGGCGCCGTCCATATAGTACTTCACGCTCGATGGTGGGTGGGTCGGTCAAGCGCAGCATGACAGTTTTTCCAATTGCACTTATTAAAGCAAGAGAACCCAGTACTTTATAGCGAAAAGTACTAGAAAATAGTATTTCCTAGTACTTGTTTTGTCAATAAAAGATGCAATAATTGCTCTTTATAAACTCATTATGTATACACACAGTTTGCATAACCTATATATTAATAAATTATGGTGGAATTATCCCCTACATAACAGTTAGTAAACAGCGTGACGTGAGAAGGGGGAGGGAGGTCGGTTAGGCGGAGCGTGACAAAAGCGTGACAGAGGAGGTGGGTCCTCTGAAAAACCCGGAATTTAGCGTGACGTACTATATGGAGGGCGCCTAATAGAGCTTCTGCTATGCACAATAATTAAAAATCGGTGATTTGATGCCGTTGATAGGGTTGTGAAATTTCATTCAATTAGACACTAACGTATGTTACATGTTTCTATATCCAAAAACAGATGGAGAATCCGATAAAACAACTTTAAGCCCGCTAGAAAAAGAATTGTTGTTGTTATGAATCGTAGGCGCCGGAACTGGGTGGACAGGGTGTTCATTGTACACCCAGAATTTTGAAATTTTAATAGAAAAACGACTAACTTTTGAGAAAGTTTTTTCATTGTCCATTGAATGTACACCCTGGGAAAAATCCGTTGCAGCGCCTATGGTTATGATAATTAAATTTAACTAAACTTAAATATTCTTTAAACCAAAAGAAGATTATTTTTGAGAGAACCTATTGAGGGTTGCAGGGGGTGTGTGTTGATGATGATTTAAGCATATGAATTTGATGTGCCATTTGATATGATTGTGGCCACCTACCTCGACATTTTGGAGACGGAAAGACCTTTGGACACGACGACATGTACAAAGAAGGAATCTTCATAGATGCAAAGTTGTTTGGGAACATTGCGCGATGGATCAACCATCGCTGTGTTGATGGCAATTGATTTACCAAAAAGACATCAAGGTTGCGATTGGTATATTTTGTTGCAGCTTGGGATGTTGCAGCCAACACTGAGCTAAATCATAACTACCAAAGTAAGGTAGTAGAATTAATTAAAATGGTGTAAAGTATGGTCTTTTTGTGAAAATAATAGTAACAAATTTGATTTGATTTTTTAAATTTATTATAGATTCCCAGCTGCAACTGTAAAGATTGCATATCAGAGGAAGTGGAGCTTCCTATTACTGATGAGGATAGGAGTGAATCCGATGACTTTAACTTTTCACCAGCAAAGAAAGAAAAAAAAATCAGGCTCTGATACGGTCTTGGAAAGGGTAAACTTGAAGTCAAACGGCGTGTACCTGCTCCAACAAAGTCCAATCCTACAGATCGCGTCGTGAATTCAATGCCGGAGATTCTTCATTTTCACCCTCCATCGCCCACTAGAAAATTTTCCATCATCATCGTCATCAAACACGTCTAACTCTTACCATACATTAAACCTGCCCCGATCCTGCCTCAACGGGCTCTACTAGCCCAATTCCAGCTAACAAAATCAATCTGCTTCCGACGAGTCATCAACTTCATCTCATCCGCCAACTCCGATCCCATCTGACTTGCCAAACGTTCATCTGCTTCTCACTCTCCTTCAACTCTATCTCGTCAACTCCAACTTTTCAAATACCATTCGCTTCTGATTCATCTCCCTCTTTTCCAACTCGTTTGACTCAGCCTCTCAAAAAAGCGTGTTTCACCACCCACTCCGTCACAACAGCCTTCATCAAGTTGCGCTAAACCTGAGCCTCCTTCCACCCAAGATTCTTCACTAATATGCTCCACTCCTCCAAATAAACTTCAGTCTACCGTACCAGTGCCATCAAACTCGAAGAAATCATTTACTGTAAATTTGAAAAATGCTGATGTGCCAACTGAAATGGATAATGAACAAAGTGACATCAATGAATCTTCTGATGGAGAAGAAAGTGATGATCCCATTTTTGTTCCAGGAATTATTGCAGAGAAGGTGGAGGGGAAATTTCAGAAAACGCCCGTATTCACATTCATTCACACAGCATATTAAATTCATGTACATAATTCATGTATGTTAGACGTTAGGACTATCATCTCTGGAGGACACGCAGACGTAAGTTTCATGTGCATATCATTTTGCTCCGGACGGAACATATAGTACTTTCTAGTACCTGGAATTGTTTTGTACCTTTTATACCTCTCTACCATCTGGATTTTCTTTTGGCTTACTACATTTTTATCTACATACAAAATAGACAATGTAGGGGATGATAGCTTTTCAACACAATAGTTGAACATGTTCCCTAACCTAACCTAACCTAGACTTATATTAAATGCTTTTTTGTCACTGCCTTAAACTGCCCTTTCAACGCTCTTTGGGATTTTTAAATGTTTGCTTTACCACGTACTGGCTTGTACTCGCAGCAGCCGTGACTGGAGTGACTGCTAATCATCCTAGAGAAATGTCCAATCATCTTTTAAATACCATGTTCAAGGTTAGGATTACATGGATGCTTTACTTTTTTAATTGCTTAATGAGTGTTCATAGTTATTCAGTTTATGTGAATATTGGATGTTTACATGTCTTTCCTTTTTAATGTGAATGTAAATCAGTTCATCCAAAAAGGCGACTTCAATGAGTATGGACACAATCATTACTACTTATCACATTTACCTTTCCATTAGCTCAACATCTTTTATATATTCAACCACAGTCGCGGGCCCCTTCCTGGCAACGCAGTTTGGTTATTCTCCTGTTTATTGAAAGTATGAATGAATGAATGAATCTCCTTGGGAATTGGTGTAGTTTTATTGACTACAATGGTCACAGATTGTGGTATTTTAGTAATATTTTCTTGACTTATTATTGAATATTGACTTGAATTACTTGTGCTGTTGTTGATTCTGGGGCCATTGCTCTGGTGCGTCCATTTAAATTGGCTCATCAGATTTATCCAAATTTAGAGTGAATGCACTGATTGTGAGTAAGATGGAGTGTGAGTTGAAGTGGATGGCAGGTTGAATTAATGGTGGTACGGTTTGAGAAGACAGTGGAGTTGAAGCTGACGAGTTGAACAGGCTTGATTTGATTGATGATGATGATGGAAAAAGTGGAGGTGTTAATGTAGGCATTTAATGGGATTGAACACGCCCAGATCATTTTAATTAATTAAGTTATATTGGTAGTTATAATTTAATTCAGTGTTTGCTTCAATATCCCGAGCTGCAACAAAGTATACAGTTGGAAATCTCAAGCTGGATGTCTTTTTTGCAGTCAAATTGCCATTAACACAGCGATGATTGATTCAGCGCGCAATATACCGAAACGACTTTGCATCTATAAACAATCCTTTCTTGTACTTGTAGACGTAGGTTGTGTCAAAAGGTCGTTCAAAAGGTCGTCAAAAGACGACAAGGTTTCATAGCCACAATGGCGCAAAGTAACAAATTTTAATGAAACTACGGTTTCAATGACTTATAATAGAAGCTTTACCCAAAAATTGGACGAAGGCGACTGATGATTTGGTTTTCAATAAATCCTTACTGCGGCCAAGTGTAGATCAGGAAGCTAATGATTGTTTTCCCAACTAAGTATTATAAAAAATTACTTGATATCAACGGTTGGACAGAAAAGACTAAGTAACTTGGTGACCTTATCAGTCAAACATCAACTCAGCTCCGCAGTTTCCTTTCAATCCATTATTGATAATTTCGCTGTAAAAAAATTGTCGCAAAAATAGACATTAATTAATTAAAAACTTGGTAACCAGGTGAAAATACACTAATGTCAAATGTTTTCGCAACTATTATAATTGATAAAATTAGCTGAGATAACTAAAATTTGTTTCGGATCCAGTGTTGTCTGCTATGAAAATATATGTTTTAAAAGGTTGAGTTAAATTGAGTCGTTAAACCCAACATGCAGTTTTGTCGTTTTACATTTGATTTGAATTATAATTATTAGATTTCAAGCCAGTGCCGTAGCATGTTTTAGGGAGGCCTAATGCAAAGTCTTGGAGAGGCCAATGAAAAACACAAGTTTTCTAAAAAAAAATCGTTTCGAAAGTCCATATTTAGAAATTCAATGATTTCAAGCCAATTCGACACCGAACCAAAAATCAAGTCTGCGAAAACCATTTTCATTATTAAAATATGAACCCCCTTTGATTTCATGTAAATTGCTAGAACACAGATTGGGGTGGCTTGAGACAAAGTTGCTGGGGCTACTTGTACAGCTGACGGAACAGGATTTACTCTCTTCCATATTGACGGATTGGGCTGAAAGTTGGTATGGAGACTCCATGGTCAATTCCACAATGGGGATTTTAATATTTTTTTGCAGACTTTCTAATACATTTCTGTTCCGTTTTGAAAAAGCGATGAAAAAGTTAGTTTGGTGTTTGAACGTACGAAATAAAAGTGTGAAAATTATTTACTGCAAAAAAAGTCAAAGTATTGGCCCCAAACAAGAATTTTCTAAATTGGATGAAAATCCCCACTGTCGAATTTCAGCCCAATCCGTCAATATGGAGGTGAGTAAATCCAAATCCGTCCGCTGGGTAGCCCCAGCAACTTTGTCTCAAGCCACCCCAACCTGGTGTTCCAGCAATTTACATGAAATCAAAGGGGTTTTCATATTTTAATAACGAAAATGGTTTCGCAGACATGATTTTTGGTTCGGTGTCGAATTGACTTGAAATCATTGAATTTAGTTATCCCCCGTATCACTATGCACAATCATGCATTCCTAATTTTCCATTCCTGGTAATCCTTTCCGCCTTTTCATTTCCTCCTTTTTGCATCCTCTTTTTCTCTTCCTTGCCTATTTTTTCCTTCCGGGTCCGCCTTTTTACTACCCATCCTTCGGTTTGCCTTCCACTTACTCGTTTTCCCTTCCCCTTCCTCCTTTCCGTTACTTCTTCTCTCTTCCCTAGTTTTGGCATCAAATTCCTCCATGTACCTTTTTCACTTTTTAATTCATTTCGTTTTTCCCGTAGAGCTAAACCTTGGGTTAAAGGCGGTATTTCATGCAATAATAACACTAAATGCACCAGTCTGTTATATTAAAAAGTCGTTTAAAAGTTTTCGGAAGCTTGAATTAGAAAATAAAATAGGTAAAATTGAATCATCTGTGTACGAACAAAGTCCATTGGTTAAGTACAGTGTCCGCCAACCCAAAAATGTAAAATTAATCACCAACTCAGCTGAAGGTTCCTGGCACAGACTCATTTAGTTAAGTTGTCATAGATAATTTTACTTAGGACGAAGTTGAGTTGAGTACCATACCACAAACTAAGACAAACCAATGAGAGACTTCATTAAAATGAAGAAAGTAGGAAGCATTAGATTTGCACTTCATATGTCGCTACTTTTATTCTGTTGCGTTGCAAATCTGCCCTCCTCTCAATCCTTTGGTTTGCGACTACTAGAATTACTTCTTGAAGGTTCAACTTCTACCCAGTGCATTACAGCCCATTTGCATGGTTTCGAAGAACTAGAAGCTATTGAGGAAAAGCACGAAAAATATAACATTTTTAAAGAGCCACATAAAAACAACGAGTTAATAAAGCATTGTATACAATACGTGGTACTTGGACGGCATTACATGAAACAGGTTAGCAGGTACACTTCTCGCTATAAAGACATGACACCTGTGATTCTCTTTCCAGTTCAAAGGCATCACTCTGCTAACCAGAAATTCAAAACTGAGTACATGAAGGCTGTGATGCTGAAAGTGTTTCAAGAGGATTTTGCGCTTTCAGCCTACCCACTATTTTTTATCGTCGATAATGGAGCTGTATTTGAAAAGCTAAAGTACAAAGTACAATTCGGTATCGAACAATGGCCAGCTAGCAAGATTCTAGTGGAGTTGAAAAAACGAAAGGGGGAATACGGTGAAACGAAAGTAGTTATTTATTGGCATTACATATGCTACAAATACTGTCGAAGCTATTGGTTTAGAGCTAGAAAGTTTGGAGAATTTCTGCCACCCATTGATCTACACAGGAGGCAGTTGTTTAAGTCAGATCAACGAGCGATCCCAATCTTACTTTATCATAGTTTTGGAGTGATTAAATTTGAGATTGACCGATGCTCTATAATTGTAACAGAGCTATCCACTTTTCATTGTAACTACGAAATAATGGCACTACTGTCTCTTTCTAAGGTGCACAATTTCACGCTTAAAATCTATGATGATCAGATACCATCAAGCAAAAAGGCGTTTTTAAACGTAGAAGATAGTCAGTATTTATACAGCCCCAGATTAGCTTATGTCAAGATTTCAAAGATGACTACAACTAAAATAATAATGCGTTACAGGGTGCACGAGTACGTGGCATACTATTGCAGAAGGGAAAAGGCAGATAATATTCAAGAGGGAACCAATGTGCTCCACTGGATATCACCGTTTACTTCTAGTCTCTGGCTATATTGCTTCAGTTTGCTGGGAGCTCTATTTTTAGTTGCCATCAATTTAAAGTATTCATTTTCAGATTCTTTTTCCAAGGTTATTGGGATTGTAGGACTGGCCATAGGGCAGTATACCGAGCTAGTATCCGCTAAACTGGTGATTTTGACCAGTTTTTCTGGCCTTATTATTCATTCCTATTATGAAAGTCAGATAACCAGTTTGGCGATAGTTCCGCAGCCACAGGAAACAATACAATCTCTGAACGAACTGTTTGAAAAAGGCTACAAAATACTAGAGTATCAAGAGGTAGATCTGGACCGATATGAAAGGGATTTCAAAGCCCGCAAGATTGAGAATATACTAAAAAAGAGCTTCTATCCATTTGAAAGTGAAAAATCCGCGGCAAGATTTGTCAAGCGGGTAACTTTTTTAGGAACTGTTACTGGAAAAATCAGATACGCAGCTTACGTACAAGCAGACTTCAAGCACTTGAGGCTGCTCTCGGATACGAGCAGGGTACGAAAAATAACAGGATTTTGGGACTTTAACTGTTACGCTGTGCCAGACAAGTTTTTCCCACAGGAATTGTACTGGAAGGCATTTACGATCAACAGACATTGGTTCAGAAAATCTCTGCTGGAAATGCAATCAGCGGGATTACAGCAAGTATGGAGTTCTTGGTCAGCTTGGGCGAAAAAGCTTAAACGGATAGCTGACGAAAGAAGTCAGCAGAAAAAAGGAACCTGGGTGGGCGAAAGTTACTTTGAGGAAAAGGAGCTGGGACCCGCCTACATAAAAATTCATGAGTTGAACTCATCCATGCTACTATTACTCTGTCCTCTCTTTATGGGCCTGGTAGTGTTGGCTTGGGAATTCCATTCACAACAGAAAAATGATCTTAACAACGGAGAAGTAAAAATGATTATGATAAAGTTTAAGGTATTCAAGTCATTTTGCGTTTATCCAACGTGTGTAAAATATGATGAATGAGTGATACAATAATTAACTAATACTAAAAATTCTATAAATACTTTAAGGTACACGATTTACGTACTCTATAGTAGAGTATAGTATGTATATATATGTATAAGTTACTAGGAGAACCTGCGGTTGGGCCTTGTTCCGAAATATAACACTGCAAAACATCATTTTTTGTTTTAATCAACTTATAAGATTGTTCTACATATGCGTTTTATTTCCCGTTTAATCTAAAGAACTAATAGATAACCTTGTTTCGTTAACTACAAAAAGTTTACATTGCAAACGTGCCGTATGGTTCTCTATTTTAAATCCACAAAATCCCAAAAATGTATTCCAATAGCCACTCTCTTTAGCTCCGAATGAATAATGAAAACGAAAGCTTTCCAAATGAACGCATCCAGAATGCAAGATATTGCGGATTTAACTAAATAAAAATACAATATTACCTTTCATTTCAAAACCAACTGACAAATGAAGTATAGAAACAATCGTAATTAAAAAATATCTCACCGCTATTGCGTGTTAATCACAAAATGGTTAAAATACACAATGAAGATTTTTATGTAAAAAAATATATTTTTAATTAACTGACATTTTTCACCTGAGTTTATTTTTTTAAATGAACAAATAAACTCATTTGGTGAAAGCATTTGGTGACCTGTAAATACAGGTCATCAAACGCAGAAAAAGAAGAAACTACGAAATATGCGAATAAAAAAATCGTATATCTTGGAAAGTCCAGTTTTCTGCAGGATTATTAGGCATTATTCACCTCCACCCAAGCATGCCAAGCAAGCTCTTTTACACTCATTGACGAGAATAGCAACAACAAAACACACGAGCTCTATCTCATTATGAACAAAATGTCGGCTGAATTACGCAGTTTATTCGTAGGATGGAAGTCCAAAAACTACACAAAGTCGTTCATTGCCCTTGATACACACGGGAAAACGGATTTAAAAACTCAGTTCAGAACATTTCTGTTCTCAACTGCACACTGGAAATTTTAAAGAAACATGGGGATGATTTAAACACCGTTGACGAAGCTGGGGACACGGTGTTCTTCGACGTAGTGCATTATGGAAGAAATGCGTCGTTTCTCGCCACCTTGATAAGTTATGGATGGGATAGGAAAGCAGGAAATAACAAAAACAACACCGCGGTTCATAACGCTGCGCAGCATGGAAACTTGGCGGCGGTCAATCTGCTCATTTCATTGGGAAGTGATGTCAACGCTCAGAAATTGGACGGACGGTCGCCACTCCATCAAGCATTACTTTTAACAAATGCTACACAAAACAAATTTGAGATTGCAAGTGAACTGGTGAATTCAGGCGCAAACAGGGCTGTTTTAGATGATTATGGAGAGTCGGCCGAACAATTGACGGATAGGCTGGCTAATACAAATGATCAAGTGATGAAAAAAATAACGGAGGTTTTAAATTATCCCAGATTAAAACAAATTCTTGATAAATTTGAGCAGCTGAAGTCGAATTCGTCTGTAATTGTAAGAATATTATTTGATACTGTTGAGAAAGAAGATTTTAAGATAGTCAAAGTGGTTCTTGGTCTTGCCGGAAATAGCAGAGATGCCACTGAAATTTGGGACAAAAAACTCCACTCGCTGCTCCACGTGGCAATCAAAGAGAGAGACGACTATTCTATTGTTGAATATTTTGTGAAGAGCCAGGACCTAAAGTCTACCCGACGATAGCGCTCACTTCAACTTAAATGATAAATGGTATATCCCGAA
>JAQGAP010004586.1:0-10240 GCA_034697805.1 Orchesella bifasciata
GTTGTGATGTATCAAATGAAAGATAGTTTATAGAAGATTCCATTTATGATTCCCAAGTCACAAAATACGTCATAAATATGTCTAAAGGTACATCTTTACGTCTCGATTTGTTGGGTTTATTGGTTCTTGCAGACTATGTGAACTGGCTGTTTCTACTAAAATGGGTTATGCCAAGGTTTATTCCTAAACAAAATGCGTGTTTGACAAGCGATCCGTTAGACAGTTTTGGTGCTTGCTTAATGTACTACAGGCAGCTTTTCATTATAAACTACCTTGGTAACCGGAATGTATATTTTCTTTTTCCGGGAATGATTTTTAACGGAATTTGTTTGCAAACTGGGCTAATATTTTTAACAGCGAGTATGAAAGGCAGAATTCATATTCTCTTGTATCTGTTTTGTGTTATTGAGCTAGTTGTCCTGTTGCTTGCTTGTGGAGCGGTACATTTACTGTTTATATACGCGTCGGATATGTCTGTGGAATTTAAAAGGCAGTGGAGTTGGCGAGTGTTTAAAAAGTTAGAAAGAAAAGAACTGAAATCCTGCCCACTAATTCGTACTCCAGTTGGGCCTTTTTTCACGTATAAATGGAAAACATTTTGCGATATTTATAAAAGCATATTGGACTACAGTCTGACTCTGATATTAACAACTAAATAATTTGTGTTAACTATGCCCTTGTGTTTGTTGTTATTATTTGCCGAATGAATTTACCGGAAAAATCATCACATAAAACTATATGCAATAAATTTATTTATAGGGTATATACCAAGTTTCATTCATTCCTACGCATCAGACCGATCCGATGGAGAAATACTAGATTTGTACAGATTCAGCATACGCAGCTTTCTTAAGTCTACCCGCAGATGGATATATTATTGCTAGTGGTAGTGAATAATACTGAAAAAATCACATAAATAAAACCGTTTTCAAGAGGTTTATTTCGTATTGTGTCGTTTTCCTCAATTCTGGCATATTATCTGTCATATGTGTTAGTTCACGGCTACGATATCTCATTGATAACAGGTGTCTCCTGATAACAGTACGTTTAGTTGTTTTTTGCAAACACGTCAATTCAATAAATATCCAACTGGAACAATGACATCATGTTATTCTTGCAATGTAATTCACCAATGTCGTACTCAAGTTTGGTCCGAAATTCTTAAACAAAAGTATGCTTGAAATCGCCAAAAATATTGTTTAATTCTTAACTTATCACCTGTTTACTGCAATACATAAAACTATGAATACAACACCCATCATGAAGCAATATCATCAAAATAATTAAACCTATAGATATACGAGCTCGTCACAATACACATACGGAATTTATAATTTACGCACTTTCTGGCTAATGTGTAGTCTCGATATGGCGTTTTATAAGACCGTAGGCTATGGTTTCTCCATTTTTTACTTTCTGCATTATAAAAATTTTATTGCATCTCAATCCTCCGCACTGCAAATACTCGTTGGTAAAATCCGCCGAATCAGAGCACCTAAATATTTCCACTCCATTGTGTTTGTATTTTCGGTTGCGTACGAGCGCGTGTATATCCTTGGTGGCATTATCAGCTTTTTTGGCGTTCTTGGAGGTCCTTTTTTACATGCGGATTTAAGTATATTGTTGTTATTGTAACTCAAAAACAAATTAAATTGGTAAACTCTTTATGTATATTACCTTGCTTGCTGCTTTATTCCATCATTGGTTGCTGAACGACTTTCACCCTCTATCTTAACACGTATAGTATTTATTGCGCTGCTTCTGGTCTTCCTACTACCTGGTCTATTGGAATTTCTTTTGCATTGCAGCTTATGGGTGGTTTGAATATGGAGACTTATTTCCTGCGTGGGCGTCAGTCCGCGTCGTTGTCTCTTTTTTGGAATTTCAACCTTGTGATTACAAATACTGCACTGGAAATGTTCTTTTTTTGTTGCCCGCATGATGCGGAAATATTCTACGCCATTGCTATAAAGATTTCGTTTTCTTGGAGCTAGTTGCTGAATATCGTCATCCAATTCCCCACTCTGCCTCCACCTCCTCCACTCCACCTGCTGTCCAGTAGTGGTTGATGGGGATCTAAAATAGAGCATACATTATTTTGGTCAAACCAAAAACCAAGGAAAAATATTTAAATCAGTTATATTACGTTTTTTCCTTCTTCACGCTTGACAAAACTGAAGATGGTGGCTTAGTATCTGCAACATTAGATTTGGGGTCGCCTACACGAGGCAGTTCTTTTTCAAATGTTGACGATCCATCTGCACCCTTTTTGGAGCCAGTTTCAATTATTGGGTTGACGTTACGAACGCTTGTATTCATAGGTAGCCTTCCATCAATGTCTACTACGGAAGTTTTCACAGAATTACTTCCGGACGGAACTTCGACTTCTACCTCAGGTTGGCAATTGCTAGCAATATTGCAGTTCTTTTTCTGGTGGCCTTTTTTTGTAAAAAACAAAATTTTTAGTCGTAAAATGGTTAGAAATTTATTTTAATCTGCAGTAATAGCATACCTTCAATTATCATTTTTCTGAGTTTTGAAAATTTCTCAGGGTCTTCAGTGTTCTCGTCCCATCCCGCATTTTCAGCTTCCAAAACTACCTTCTCTTGGAGCTTTTCTACCAGTGTCACAATCTTTTGTTGTAAATTTTCAATTTCGTGTTGATGTTCCAAAATCAACTTCATTTCCGATTCACAAAGCTGACAAAATGGAAATACTCGTATTGGACATTTCTCCGGAATCTCGTTGCTATTGAGGTTAAGTTGTGCACAAAAATTTTTCACTAGCTTGCTTCTACCCAAAATTATCAAGTATTCCTCTTTATCAATCTCGTGTTTCTGAAATTCAACTTGTTGAAAGCACAAGAGACAACTGGTGGTGAACTTTGGTCGGCTATTTTTGGACGTCTCATCTGACGAGTCGTTGTGATTTTCATTTGTATCAGAATCAGTGGAAGAAAAGTTCCAACTATCTGATATCTCTTCGGCACATGTCAAGGGTATGATTGGGCGCCTTCCAGTTTTTGACGCGGGACCAGGAATATTCTTCTTTCCCATGTTCTGCAAAGATGCTACTTGTTCTTTTGCAGTTTTTAATGCTCTAAGATTTGAACACTTCTGCTTGACCAATTCACTTTATTTTGCTAACAACACTTAAATAACAAATGAATGGGATCAGAAAGTATGAAGAAACGGTCCTGAACGTTTTTATTCCAATTTGTATTTTTCCGTTTTTCCTCAATTCCAAATGTTATCTGTGTTTATTCATGATTCATTGCTCCGATATCTTATTGATAACAGGATACATTGGTTGCATGCATGTCGTCATTCTGCACGAAAATTGAGAAAAAATAAAAATATACAGTGACGCACATACAATATATTATTTCTCCCTCTTCAATCAATCAGCGTCAATCAAATATACGCATTTCAATAGGAAAGGATGACAATTACATTGTACATTGCAATACAACTATATCATATTATACAATACGTTGGACAGTTAGTTTAGCACGGTCTCACTCCACTCCCGATAAAAGGCTCAATACGGAAGTTATACGATTTGGAATGTAAAACACACTGACTGAGATCAGACCATGACGAAATATATCAAACATTAAATCTCATTTTAGGCAAAAAAAACCACAAATGTTTTCCCAATATATTTTACCTTACTTTACACATTCGAAGGCACATTAGAGAGAAACTTTTGTCAGTAGTATTATGGTAATACTTCATATTTAAAAAATTGAGTTCGTTTTCTGTGCAATCGCATTAATAACAGAGGCGTATTGTATTAAAATTACATAACTCATTTAATTAAGAAATCTTATTGTATGGTATTGTATTATCCTGAAATTCAAAAGAAAACTCATGAGGTATAAATCAGTCAGTCAGTGCTCACTGCATTAATTTCGGAAGTAAAGTAATCCACAAACGCTTTCCACATAGCAATTACAAAAGAGAAGGAGATAACGATGAATAATGAATAAGGATTTTAAGCACCTCCACTTTTACATTTCTCCTATAAAATAGAAAATAATGGGTAAAGACGGTTGTGTCCATTGATAAACATTGTAATATTCCACGAACATTGTAATCCAGGGGTAAAGTTCCGGGAAGAACCGTTTTGAGGAGACTTCTCTAGCAAAAAGAAAAACAAAGTTCAAACTAAAACAGCTAAACTAAGATTCCCTGTGAAGGAACCGACTAAATTTATTTGTTGAGATTTAGAATTTCTTGTTGGTTGAAATCGATAAAAGCTCTAGCTTTGCCCCACATTTCCTTAATTTTTTTTGTTATTTAGATTTGTTTTGTGACAGTATACAAACGTCTGTTCTTCGTACGTACATTTGTCCTGACTTGAGTTCACTCTTAATTTTATCAAGCAGTAAATTTATGGAAAGCATTTTCATGGGAAATTATTAAACATTAAAAAGGTTTCTAGGATCATACGAAAGATTTGAAAATTAATAAGGCACATCCGTTTTATGTATACCAGATACCAAACGGATCTCAGATTATCTATCTATTAATCTAATTGTTTCATCGTAAATAAATTCCATGTATTGCTATCCACAGTAAATCTTATTGCATAAAATGCAATAAAATTAAATTTCATTACCAGTAAAATATTTCTTCTTGTATCCCATCATCACATTTGTTACGAGCCAAACCAACGCAAACAAAATGCCATTCTCTTTACAGTCTTAACCCAACCACAACCTGCAACAAACGAGCAGTTGAAGCTTACTCAGACATTGGTATTGCGTTTTCTGAAAGAGATCAGCTTGCCAACTCAAATCTCTTTCAGTTTTCTTTTCACTTTCGCAACTGCAACAACTCCAACGCGTCTCCTCTCACGATTTCTCCAAATATAGTTGGAAATAATATGAAAGTTTCTGCACGTGTACAATATTATTAAAGAATGGAATGCATTCTTCCTTTTCATGTTGTATTCTAACTAACAGGACACGACGCAGTGAAAGTGAAGTGAGCATCAATTTCAACAGTTCAGCTTTCTAAGTATAATCTGAAATACAACACGTCAATACTACAGTACAACCTAGCAGGTAAAAAATGCAGGTAATGCACAGGTTATCATACTTCCAAAATTTAACTATCAATAACATTATCATTGATAAATTATGGTTGGTTTCTACAAACATTTGATAAATTCTGAACTAGAAAAATATCGTTTAGGATTCTAACGGAAATCAGTGTATGCCCTCATGCAACGATTTTCTCTCAGAAAACGTTACTTTGTTTGTTGTTCACTTTTCCTTAAACTTTGAAATAGTGGTGGCGTACTTCTCAAGGAATTTTGGAATTTAATTTAAAAAGTTTTACTCTTGCCTTGTGCTTTGTCACTTTCATCTTGCAAAAAGTGTCATATTATTAGCCGACTTATTTACAAACAAAAATTACTAAAACGAGATCAGAAAGTTTCAATTTTCGTGAATAAATTTCAAGCTTGTTTATTACACTTGCAGCTGCTAGCGTTACTAGAACTACATGGTATTATTCTTTGGCAGCATTCAACATCCAAAAATGTAGAATGATGAATGCATGTGTGTAAAAACTAGGGCAAACTTGCTTTGTAAAAATGCGATATTGAAATTCTATTGAATTTCTACTGGAATTTCCAGAGGGAAGTTTCACAACGGTCCTTTATTCTCTTTTTAAAGGTTGAAGACTCCATCTCACAGTTAATAATGGGAAGCTTTGCTGTTTCAATAAAAACTTTGCTGGAATGTTCCTTAGTCTAGTGTTCAGAGTTCGTGTAAGTATGTCAGGAGTTTGGTCTGTATTGTTAAATTGCGTATGGGAGTTCACACGTTGACACCAGACCAATTTCATTTGCCCATGAGTATTCGCTGGTTTATTTTTGATACTTTCTTTCGCAGTTTTTTTTACCTGGCCGTTTTTCTTTAACCTTTAGATACAATTCTTCCTAAATATAAAAAAAGCTACTTGAAATACAGTTTGAAGGCCAATTTAGGTTTTGAACCTAGAATAACAGTTATCCAGAAAAAATATTCGTGAACGGAAAAAGATTAAAAATTGTGGCGCGTGGGATAGATGGGAGAAATCAAATACTTTCGAAAGTAGCTTTAAAATCTTTGCCAATGGTACTCCAATTGAGAATTTAACAGAGAAACGATAGATAGACGATATGCTTTTAAAATCTTAAATTGTAGAGAAATTACCTTGGGATCAGTAAATATATTTCAAAATCTTCCTCGAAATTTCGTCAAAACAGTTGTCCTCAAAGCTGAATTTTCTTTCACTATTCACGATTAGTCAATTTTTAAATCACTCACCGTCGTCAGCATATACGGTGTATAGAGTAGATTCTAAAAATCGTATTGACTTGTTGTCATTGTCATCAGTGATTTAACAAAATGGAATTGCAAACTAAAACTTGTAAGGAAATAAATTTATCCTATTTACTTTTGTACCAGGCTCCTACGTAAGCGTCTTCACTCATGAAATTCCATATAGAGATGGAACGGTTGTCAGCATCACTAAAGTTTACGATAGTCAAAGATTCGCTCATTCAAATGAGCTGGAAACGGATTCGGTTAAAATAAATCCGATTCATCCGAGTATGGAATGGAATGGCCAAGATGACAACAGGATCAATCTGGAAGTGAAAGATGGAGAAAGTCCCGATGGCAATTTTGCCAACCAACTTCTCCCTAATTGAAATTCTTTTTAATATACTGCAACTCACGGCCGCTAGACCAGACCCTTCAGAGAATTTAATGATGATGGAAACTGGCTCGCTCTATCCGTTTAGGATTGTCTGTTGCAGAAAGTAGCCATGCTTCTTGAGCATTCTCTTATTTCTTCATTGAAACCCAAACGCAGGTTTGAAAGAACAAAAAGTACATTTTCATGATTAATAATCGATGTAGTAATTGCTATCCGTTTTTAGCACCAGTCTCATTCTCCAATTCGCCTCCCCAAACAGCTTGCAAGTTCAATTGGAACTACAACCATTTCTGTTATCAAATGACCAAATACTTGGCTACAAAGTTATTTATCTTCCCCTCAAAGCTGCAGAATTTGGTATGGTATTTCAATATTGAAATGAACTTCATTGTACTCCCATCCATAATGCATGATATAGTTGCAGGGGAGAAAGGAGAAGTGAAGAAAACGAGCAATTTGGAAACAACTCTGGAAGCTATACCAGCTATTCAAGGGAGAAAGTAACGCCTCTCTGTCTGTAACCGGAAGATGATAGCGTCATGTCAAACGTCAAGTGTCAAACGGAGTTTTGCTCTTCATAACAAGATATCGTGATTCTTTGTGAATTCGGACCGCAATGAACCATTAACCACAACTGTCATTTTGTTTCGCCGCTTTTGATGATAATAAGCTAGACTCCATTACCACCCTCGTGTTCGTATTAGTAAATCCCACTTGTTCCTGAAAACCATACAGGGGATGAGATGAGACACGACTAGAATTCACGAAACAGCCATCCTCTTCAACATGATTATCTATTGTTTTAGGTCAAATGGATGTCAAGTTTTTCTAAATTTATCTACAGTCGTCCCGCATGCAGGTACATCACAAATGATTGTGGCTTACCAGGGGAAGTGGAAAGGATACTCTCAACTGATGCTGGTTTATGTTCTGCTAAAACGATGAAAAGAAAACTTTATTTGCCGAGTGAAATTTTATTTCAAAACCGGTTGCAGGATAACGGTGCACGATATTTCTATGGCGAGCCCTTCCTGTTTCATAGGGGAGCTAAGTATTTACCGAGTACCAAAAACACCAATCGCTACAAGAATTGACCTACACAATGGGTGTTAAATTGGATGAAAAAATAAGATTTTTTTTAAAAATAAAGACAAACAGTTATATAAAATGTGTAAATGTTACGTGGATTCTAAGCACGGAAGGAGTTAAAATGTAAATGTGGGTATCCCCGGAACTTGTTTTATTTTACTCCGTTTCCAAATTCTCAAACGAACGTATTTTGAATGTGTTCATGTATGCAAGCTTCATTCTTCCGTTTTCAAAATGAATAGCAACGACTAGGCGCAATATGTTAAGTAATATCTTAGATTTCTTACATTTTCTCTTGTCCATGAAAAGGATTGCACTTCCAACAGCAAAATCCAACTTTCATTTCAAGTGCACATATAAAGATGTTCAGAAAATATCTCTTTTGCACTCTGAATTATTGCATTCCAACAACTAACGGCATATCGGATGATGCCATTTATCATTACCATGCAGAAATGATAAATGTACTTACATAGCATAGATGTACATGATTTATTCTTGTTCGTAATTCTCCTTATGTGGTCTGGCTGGATCCAGCCGGTCATGATAAGTTTACCAAGTTGTTTGAATCTTTCTGAATTTAATTTAGAAAGATTCAAACAACTTGGTTATATGCTTTCTAAATGATAGTGTATTTATAATAGTACATCTGGTGCTTAATCTGGTGACGTTACGAGTCGTACCTGGTGAACTTTCGACCTTGTGGTGCAGTTGACATGTTTATATATCAGACTATCCCAATTTACTTAATAATTCTTAGAATTTCGAATAGGAAATACATATGTTTGCCTTTTAAAATAGGGAAAATCAAGTTTTTAGTTATTCTCAGAATTTTAAAACGAATTCATTCGATTAAAAATTCCATTCCTTTGCTTTTTAATTGAATTTTCATGAAAACACAAATAGCTTTTATGTCTGTGTGTTATGGTAAAATACGACCTACATGGGAAAAAGAATCTATTGATGCGAAAACGACAACCTTTCAAAAAGGGTTTGCGTTATGATACGGGAAACGGATTTGTGTAATTGGTAAAAGTCAGGTTAGGAATACGATAATTCAGTCTGACGAAACAAAAAGGGACGATAATAATTATTTTGTATGTTTTCCTCCATCTCATCTCACCTTCCGTTCAAGGTAGAACTGGAACAAGAAGTTGCCACATTACACCCAAAACGCTTAAGTTAATTCTACAGAAGATGGATAATAGCAAAACGGAATGATAAACTGATAGAAACAGATGCGATTGCGACGATCAAATCTGTTTGAAAAGGGCAGTAGTCATATGAATAATTTTCCAAATTATTTTTACTCCGGAAAGTGGCATTTTGAGTGATTCATTGCTGGGGGGAAATCGAATTCTGCTGGGAAGATAATGGTAAGTTCGAATAATTGAAGTTGTCTCATTTGCTTGAATTTATTTATCCACATAACAGTACGAATTATTTGTTTTATTATGATTTGAACAAAAACGGTGCTGATGACAAACTATGAAAATCTGCTGTTTAAACTCATGTTTTAAAAGCGAACAATAATATCAGTTTTATATTTTTTTTCTAGAAAATTGATATTTTGCTGCAAGAAATGTTTTTGTCCAACACATACTGTAACTGGATCTAAACTGATAGAGACCAAACCGATAAGAGAGTATTGCACTTACATTAATGCATAAATGAAAATTTACCAAGGTTCAATAAATTAATAATATGTGTGAGGCATCATTTTAACAGCCTTCTTTCAACCATTTCGTTTATATGCTGTACCATACATGAAGGAAATTAGCTTATTATTGAAAACTCTAGATACAACATTTTATTATCATGTGTTATGTTAAGTAGGTTAACTGTTGAAGTTGATTTTTTTCTTGGATTAACTTTTTACTGTATGAGAGGCAGGTTTACATAAGTTAAATGAAACCCACGTCCCTCCTGATTCTTTAACGAATAAAAAAGGAACAGCATTCCATCGTCGTTAACCAAACGTCTATAAATGACACCGTCACAAATGTCATCCGCAGGATTTCTGGAGAAAAAAATACATTTACAAACCTACAAACAATTTAAGAGAAATGCGAGAAATATAAGCGATTATACTTACGTTGTCAAATTGAAATTCCAACCAAAGTCAGGGTAAAACCTAAACAAGGTAAGCGAGCTGCTTGTGCATTCGGGGTTCATACCATCCATGATAAAGCTAACGGAGGTTTTTACACCAGGATTGTAAATATTTCCCACTGGTAGGAAAACAAATGTTGAGAAGTCCTCCCCGTGATAATATTCCTCATCCCCTGGTGGATGCCGTATGTGACCCTCACCGCCAGCAACCACATAATGGCTTGTAGTAGGTTGTACAGGGACATTTCCAATATTTGTAGTGTAAGTTATATTAAATCCTTGTGAATTTTGGACATTGGCTCCAGAAAATAAAGTTATTACTA
>JAQGAP010004587.1:0-10230 GCA_034697805.1 Orchesella bifasciata
CTTTGTATTGTACATATAAAATAACAAAATTAAAATGGTCACTATTGTGGTCTCGCAGGTGCCATATGAAATTACCCTTATATGGAGTATAATGTGTAATGAAGGTAGAATAGAATGAATTCCTTTCTTTCATCGCTTACCATAAGCTCACGACGGAGTTTCTCCAACTCGGCTGCAGCGACTGATTGCTGTCCATTAGGTGGCTGGTCTTTGTTGCTCCTTCGGAGGTCCTCCAGTTGTCTGGTGAGTTCGTCCACTTTGGCAACGGCCAACGACAGCTCCTTTTCCTTCTCATTGAATACAGCTCGGAGTGACTCCAAGTCGGAACCTGGAATAAATAGAAAATGAGAAAAATTAGAGCTGCTTCCCATTAACTTTCACGACTGGCAAATGCACCAATTCCTTTCATGTTCATCAGTTTCACGTTGCCCCAGATTGAAAGTTGAGAAATACTCCAGCAAGCAAACCAGATAAGGAATGAAGCATTTCATTTTAATCCTTTCGTGGTGCACTTTCAGCTAAAACTGAATTGACAGTTATGGGACTTGGGGCTACATAGGTACTATTTTCATCGACTCTTGGGGACACATGTAATTAAGTTCAGATAACCTCAAAATATTCCAATTCAACCGACGTCTTTGCTTTTTGTTGCAATTCCTCAATCGTATGACAAGGCAAGGCTTGATGATATAGCTTTGATTTGCCCTGTCCTTTTAAGTTTTCTCTGGGAGGATTTTAAGGTCAAATGTAGATCAATGTTTATTTAGCAAATGAAACTCTAATGAGATTCTTCAACATGTACCTGATTGCAATTTATTACATAACCCCGCAAGTATTACAACAATTTCCTGCTTTGTAGTTGAACCGTTTCATGATTAACGTGAGGTGTTGCGTATGTATTTATTGCAAACCGACACAGCGGTTTTCCTTATTACGACGAGACCATATGTACACAATATGCATGTATGTTGTGTCAACTGGCACTACTCCTTCTGAGAATGAAACCTAAATCATCGATACAACTCCAACTACTACAACGCTACCAAACCCCATGTCCGTATCATTAATACCACGGGTATACATGGATATTTTATGTTATGTGAAGTAGGTACAGAGCAACATGATGCATAACTTGTGCAGGGAACTGAAAATTGACGCCAGTAATTTGTCGCTTGGATTGTTTCCAGATACTTACATCAGTGTGGGATAGGATTTGTTAGTTGGAGAGAGAAAACCCCTTCAGAACGACGACCCTTACAAACTTAGTTAGTATACATACATTATTGGGCGATGGATTCATGTTTTATTTACATAATATGTGCGACCCTCTCTTCCAAAAACATAGTGCATAATATATAGCCTGCTCATTCATGCTGGGCTCGTAATAACATCATAGGTTGCGGTAGCAAAGCTGGATTGCTGAATATAGTATAAAGTTGCATGAAAACGGAAAGTGGAGTGTCTGCAGTTCGCTCAACCAACGCAATGCTAGAAGCGAAAACCTTTAAAGACTCATCTCATAGTTTTTTGACTGTCTCAGCAACAAATGATATAGCGTGTTATGGTTGTAAACAAGAAGAGTGTCTACTTGTCATCCGCAGTCTTGAGTCAGGAAAACTGTCTTCCTGTAACCATATTACACCATACTAACACAATATAAAAGTAGTCAAGAAGACGGATGACATGGAGAAAGTCACGAGCTTCTCTTGTTTCCCCTTTCTGTCTCCTTAGCCTCCACATGATATATCCATGGATGTTATGTACGAATGTTGTGCGTGATATCGTGTGCATATGTAAACTATCTTGTGAAGTCCAGCTGCGAAATTGCTTTAAATTTGTCCCACCCATCGGCCATCTTTTTGGAGGGCAGTCAAGCATGGAAGCTGCTTAATTGAACGTCGGAAATACTTGACACCACTATCTCCCAATCCTGAAGCTTTCTCTTGCGAAACTCACATCTGGCGAAAAGTGGGCGCACACTTCACAAGATTGTAATTAAATGTTCATGTCATTTCTGCATATAATTACGATTATTACTCTTGTATGACAACGTCTACTATGAGCCGCCGGCTTTAATTTTAGACTCCGTTTCCTCTCCAGTTTTAAAACTATCTGGCTCTCTGAATTCAAAATCTAATTTTCAAATGCAGTCTAGCTTCCAATCCCAATTAATATTTTCCTTGAGGTTTGCTATAGCCAACGCCAACAAAACCATCTACTTCAAGTTGTTGTCATCTGAAGGAAAGCACTTGGTAATGATGATATGTAGTTGGTACTTCATAAAATTAACTGAAAATTTTGTTGGTCTCGAGGGATTCTAAGCGGATTTTGCTACGACGCAACGTAAGCATGTGCTACACTTCCACCAGGACTATTTTAATTGACTAAATTCTTACTTGAAAATTACTTGTTCATCATTTTCTATCCTCCGTCAAGAGCATTATTCGTTCCACATTTTATTAATCCATTAATACTTGTATGCATGTTCTGCTGCGCCAGCGAAATCATGTCCGTTTCGCTCAGTTCTTACTGTTATTACAGGGGAAGGGACTGGAAGAGAGATGACGATGATAATTATGAAGCCTTTAGCAAACTCACTAACTGAGCTGAGCGCTTGTTGACTGCAGTTTGTACGTGCTGAGCATAATTTCACGAGAAAATACATAAGTATCAAGTAATTAATCCACGGAGATTATTGCCTTCCCTTGCTGGAGTGTACTAAAAGACATGAAAAGTGTTTTTGAGTATTGACGTTATGAAGAGTAGCTACTGGTTCCCTATACTTTTTTTCCTCTGCTCTGCTCTAATTCTAGTGCTTTTTACGCTTGCTACTAATTTCATGTGGCAGCTCCTCATTTGTATGGCAGAGAGGTGATCTTCAAGCTGCTTAGCTCTGTGCTCTGCCGATGAGGACCATGATGATAATGAGTGGATTGATACGATACGACTCCACCATATATATAGTAGTTGACTTGCTGCCGTATATTAAGCACGGAGCCAGGTTTGTACTTTGTTGAATTGAATTGGATGAAAAATGTTGAATGTGCTAGCTTTTTTAATCAGCAAGCTAATTAGTGCTGTACCGACTGAGTTTTAAGCAGGCATTGGCATTAGTGAAAATTCAAAGTGATGTTGCCAGAATAAGGAAGTTATAATAATTATGTAGTTTTACAGTTATAGTCTGCTCCACTCAGGTGTGATTAGCGACGAAACAGTAAAACTCAGCAAAAAGTGTATACACCTTTTATGCTTCATAATTAGGCTAATTAAGAGGATATTAATAAATTGGCGATGTTTTAGGATTTATTTAGCAGGAATGGCCATGGTTAAACCTACATTATTGACGTTTCGTGAAATTTGTTCATGCCTTGCCCATGTCTGAAATTAACTACCTAATTCCCTGAATGTCCTCCACTTGAATACGCTTTCCCACAAAATAATATTTACTTTCTATAATATTTCAATTCAGTTTCACTACAGGAATATATGAGTTGACGAATTGAAACGGAAAGAAAAAACAATCACATCATGTTGTTTCAAGATTCAATTCCTGTTCCATAACGTTGCGCCCCCTCAAATAACATCCCAATAAAGTTTGATCGAAGAAGAAAAATCAAAACTAATTAAATTCCAATATTTGCCGACGCAGTTCAAATAACATGAAGTTGGGAGTTTCCCATAACTATGAATCGTCCATGAATGAACTGTGTGTGCAAACTAATTCCAAATGATTTTTTCCATCTGTGATATTTACATCCTCCATGTTTGTAATGCCATCTTAACTTTAACTTTGACCTGCAAAAACGTAATATAATGTACTAGTCAACGAGTACTTACTGAGGACGGAGTTAGCATTTCGATTGGATTGAACTTTTCCTCTTAAGGCCCGTAGTTTTCTTAGTCGCTCCTCTTGAGTAGCAACTTTTTCCCGAAGTCTTTGAAGCCGCTCGGCTTCCCCTCCAGATTTGAGAAACCTCAGTCTTTGAGCCTTTGCAGCCAGCAGTTGTTCCTGAGTTTCCAGCTGTCGGGCTTGACGGGCTGCCATAGCCTCCAGTTCTGATATGCTCAGCCCGCAAGTCTCCGATAACTATAAAAGGGGAGAAAAAACAAAAAAAAATATTAGAAAGTTGAATTCTTCCCAATAATTCATCCATTCAAGTCACAATCAGTTGAATTAGGTTTAAGCAAGCAAAGCAGGGAAGCATGCATAAATGTGAAGAGTAGAGAAAGGTCTCTGATCGCTAAGCAGCTACCAGCTACAGCAATATGCTTTCATAAACTTTTGTAAGATGCTAGGAGCATCAGCACGAGCCCCTCATTCTATTTTATAGAGTTTTGTACTGCTTTCTCCCACCCTCAACTAAGATGATGCGAGTTTCACAGCAGCACGTCCCAAGGAAATCCAAAGACGGAGAAATATTAAATTGAGCAATTCTTCATTTTATCACAGCGGAATTTCAATGAAAGAAATTCCAAACTGTCCAATTTCCCTCAGTCCTATAGCACTTTCCTTTACATTACACTGGGGAGACCTCATTTGTACAAGTGTTAAACAAGTCATATCTATTTCCTTTCGATACCGTTTCCAATTCGTTCCGATAGAAGCATTTTTTGGACCCTCTCGCGTTTTTCGTTCCGGTGAAAGATACGGACTTCAGAATCCTCGATCAGGATTTCTTTTTTTAGAGCTAACCATTTTTGAAGGATTGTTGTAAAAGACCTTTATTCATGTTCTGAAATCTGTAAAAAGGAAGACGTACAAGGAGCGGTTCGTGATGGTGTGGTGATATATTATTCCTCCCTAAAAAGGACGTTTGTAAATAAAAGCAGGAGTGGTTCCAGGAAGATGCTTCTTTGCTTCCCATTATGAATGAATATATATGATGATGATATTTAGAAACCTTTTCAAACTATGATGGTATTAAATGGCCGATGTGGTGCTGCTACCAAGGATTATGTGACATAGATCCCCTTTTAAAAAATGACCAAAGTTTGATGTACTTTTTACTTGTCAAAAATTCCTCCATTTTTGACAACTCAGTGTCCATCTTCTTTCGCTCTAAGAGCCAAATGTCAGCGGCACAGAGGGCTAAAAAATTGTGAAAGAGATAGGGCAGGGCACTACTTACGGTTTACTGAAAACTTGAATGTTTTACCGTTGGACGGTATATTTTCTGTAAGAACAATGTAATCTTTGCTGAAACTTAAGTTGGTTAAAAGGGAGAACCATAGGTCTGATGGCTTCCTTTTGAAAAAAATATCAATCTAGTGATGAAGGAAAAGAGTTCAAAAGAACTTTCTCAAAGTTTTATGAATTTTTCTTTTGTAAAATGTGCTATACGGATATAGGCCGATAGCCCCATATCATCATACAACAAATCAGTTATGCTTACCAAAACGACCATGTAACTTTACACACTTACATCCACTAAATGCTCATCAGCAAATGGTTGTAGTTGTATCATGGCTTTGTAATGCTATGCAAGGACGTGAACAGAATGAAACTCCAACTTTGAATGCCATGAATTCACGAAGGGGCAATAGATTTTTTACTTGTTACATTGAACACTCCACACGTCAAAATTTAAACTTAAACTTAAATTTTATACGCATTTATATATAAAATGATATTATATCGCGAATTGTTGGTTGGATCATCATAAAGAGAAAGCACGTTAGAGTTTTCATGCGTAGCTACTCCCTCCTCTATTTATACACGCAAGCCATTACTTGAACTCTCCTATGGTCCATTTTATCTTCTATTCTCATAAAACATTTTCATAATAATAACTTGTGTATGGTCGTTGTTTTCTCGATTTTACTGCCAGTTTACAAGATGGATTTCAGCTGTATTCTCCCATGAGTCTAAGTAAGCCTCCCAAAAGCAAGAATGTGTGAAGAATATGATGTGATGATGATGAAGAAGAATTAGAGAGGAAGAAAGACAGTAAGTTTTTCCCACAAAAACGTATTGTCTTGTGTTTTAAAAAGAAAGGGAGAAACAATGCTCACACTATTTTTGGTAGCAGATACCCACTATTTTTTGAAGGAAGCTAGAATGGGAAATATCAGGTTCTCACACACGCATGAGAACATTATAGGATTTAAAGGATATACATAAGTTTTCTTGAGGTGCAATGAAAGTACGAAAAACCTTGTTTTTTTGTTTACCCATATCAACTCTTGTTTATATATGGTTTAGGCAGGGCGTTACAATGAAACCAGAGAAAAACCTTGACAAGGTACATGTACACTTTTATATAAGACAAAAAAAATGAGTGGTTCGAGCATGATATTCTACCATTCTTATTCTTACTTTAGAAGAAAGAAAAGACCCATTGAGGAAAACATTGAACTCAACAACTTGAGAAAATCTCCAAGAGAAAAATTCGAAATGGACTAAAAAAGAGAAAAGAGTTTACAAGAAGAGAAGAAAAGATGAAGACAGAAGTATGGAATATATGGATGCATTTTACATGCTGTGTTCACATAAATACAATAATAATAACAATAACACAGTTTTATGCTGATATGTAACGCTACTAAAATCCCGCGATGTATGTACATAGCATAGTTTTTACAACCTACTTCCTTTCTCTTTTGCAATTTCTCCCCCTTTCCTTCAACTCCTCCTCTGGTTTTGACTTGTTTCTTTTCATTCTTTCTTTCGCTCAAGAATATAATGTTGGGTTGGGAAAACTGAAGAAGAAAAAAGAAACTGGGATTTCTTCATGGGCAGTTTTCTCTACTCCTTTCTCTTACTTTGGAGACTCCCTAGGATATGTGATTTACGAGTCCCATGGGTTACCTATATTTACTCTCACTTTTTCCTCATTTTTGGGATTTCCATGTTGCATTACGTGCGGCACACTGCTACACTCAAAGCAACACACAACGGTGAAAGCACGTACGAAGGAGTGAAGCAAACTAGAAAAACTGATGAAGGAATTATATACTACTGTACACCTATTGTTTGTTCCTGTTACGTTTTTCTTCGAGTTCCAATGAAACCGTATACACCTTAACTTGAAAAGCAGGAAACATAAGGTGCGTGCAGTGGGGAAAGCATGTGAACATAGTATGTATGCCATAATTCCTGGTCCCAGTGTGCTGATTTCACTTGGGGCTTTACGACTTTCTTTCAGTTTTCGCTCTGTAAAGCATATGCTAGTAGAGCAACTAACGAAAATAGATACAGAATAAAAATTTCACTGTCCAAGGCCCTTTAAAACGCTTAGACCGCATCTCTGATAACCTTCAAACTTTTCATGTGGACGTTGACGCATACTTTAACAGTTCATCATATCTTGATGTCATTAGATTACTACTTTACTGTCCCGATGCCGAAAACAATTTGATTCAATCGCATATAGTTCAAGTGTCAAAATACTAATAATACCCTACGGAAATGGACACTTTAACAAAACTATATGAAATGGAAAAGGAATTATTAAATGGTAACAGCAGTTATTTTTCACTTAATTATAGCTTTACTATCGCATTTGTCAGTTTAAATAAGAGATAATAAGCAAAGGAGAGGAAATGAAGTGTCACAACTTTTGGAATACTGAATGGCTTAGATCTATGCATTTGGCAAGCCGAAAGAAGCTTGTATAAAGCACAAAATACTTAAGTAATCCGTCATCAAGAACAAAAGTACGGGCGTATAAAATTTTTGTTATTTTTCTTTCTTGGCTTTCTTGTGCTCATGAATGCATAAAACCGTACGATATTGTGCGTGTGATGGTCAAGATGAGCCAAGTTCTTACTTTAATGGAGAAAACTTTATCCTCCGTATATGGGCAACAAGACAGCTGCACAGATGCTCAGCTCGTTTCCTAAAAGAACATTTCCTTTCTCCTCCTGCTACTAAAATAGTGAAGAACATTTTTACTTTTCGTTGTATGTAGGTTCCAACGACTTCAGAAGTGTGACTGTGGATGGGCATGGAAATAGCATATATATCGACTGCCTGTCCTTGTCCACTGCCTTATGAATCTACAGATTAGAAGTGTTAGAGAAACCGACTACATGCGTAGCCTAATCCCAATCCCGAATCTACGCTATCTATTATGTTCCTTAAAGCATTATGGGAAAAAGTAGTGCCATCAACTCAATATTTGGATTTTTTACGTCTTTTTGGGATGTCCTTTCCTCAGCCTCACTTATTGAATTCCAGCTCTTTATTCACAACTCATAAAGAAATAAAAAAGAGGAAAGAAAAAGGGAGGAAAAGCCATGAATGTGTACTATTATCGTCATCCTCATCTCCTATGTGAATGTCGACAGAATGACTTTTCCACTCCAGCACAAGAAAAACTGCCCATTTCTCATCTTATCCGATTGTGTATGGAATGATGTATTATAAAGCTTTTACTGCCTATTGCCACGACTGAGCAAAGTCGTTTACTTATGCAAAGCTCCTTCTACATAATATACATCTACCAACCTACGTGCACTTTACTGAGGATTGGACAACCGGCAAAAGTAGCTTCTACGATGAGGATGCACGTACGGAAGACGTACATTACTTACTTATTGCATTTTCAACAAAGAGCAATGCATTCCCTTCTTTTAGTTTTTTAGGCTTTTTGTCGTAATCTCTGACAGTGTTCCTTCGACGTGCATGCATAAGATGAGTGTGTGTGTGTATCTGAAGAAGCGGAGAAGAAAAATAAATGGAGAAGCCGGTTGGTTATTGTGCCATTTACCGTATTATATGATTATGACTACAGCATGGATTGGAAAAAGTTTGGGAAATTATTCTCGTAATAACATCCGTTCCCCTTTTGTCGCACTAACATCAAGAGCAAGAGCATACAACGGCAAGGCAAAATACTTATGAATTTTCTTTGTGAAGCGGCAACCAATGTATATATATCATTTTGTGAAGTAAGACGCAGAAAAAGCCAATGCATACATGATTATGATTATATATACCATTCAGATTCATAGAATAATACATTATAAGGATATTTAGGTATGTGTAGTAGTTATAAAAGGAAATTGGAAAACGGAAAATGTGAAAAGCTTGAGATTTTTAATATTACTGCTTCATTTTGGTTTGCATATATTATATACTCTGATCTGATTGTGCTAAGCAAACATGTATGTTGCAGTGATAGAAGGAAATTATTTTTTGACAAGTGAATCAAGTTCTCCCCTATAGCATTTCTTTCAAAGAAAATTGTATACTTGTTCCAAATTTTTATCCTTGGATTGAGGCCTTGCGCCCTAACTAGGTTCCGGCTCTCGCTTTTATTGAATTTTAATTACTGATGTTCTTTGCATTTTTGCGAAGTATTTACTAAAAGTTTTTGAGATGAATTGTGAGTTATTCATAAAACTATGCATAATCTTACAATATTTAATCCTTCGGTATGAGAGGAAAAATAAAATAGCTCTTGCTTGCATTTGTGACAAAGAGCTTGAAAACACAAAACAATTCCATTGTTATGAACAAACATAATTGCAACGGGGTTCTGTACCCGGACGAAGAAGCGTCTAACAAAATAATCATTCTGAATTCATACAAGAGAATATAATGATTTTCATAGCATTACCCATACTCTCTAGTAAAATGATGATCATATAATATCTCTATGTATCCACACTCCTGTGAATCATGTGGAGCTCAAGAAAGCATATAACAGCTTCATTTTGTAAGTTTGTGTATCGTGTACGGAAATGAGAGTGCTTTGATGCCCCCTCCCAAAAGAGCATTTTCAGATTCAGTTAGTGTCCTACTAGGATACGTCTTCTTTCTCCAGCTTTACAACTGGGTGTACTTATTGAGTCTTTCTCGCTTCTAATCTTTAGCAACCGTCGTGTTGAATACATGTATAGTTCGTGTAGATGTAATCCACGTATGTACAAGAAATTGCTCAATATGTTCCCACTAAAAGAGACCATTTGCTTGGATGAGCATTGCACAAGTGCATTGCAACAAGAAAACACGACAAGGACATAAGTAAAAGCATTGTTTCGAAGTGAAAGCAAACCCATCACATCATTGGATTCATTCGTGATTCTATCAGTGTTTTTATATATCGGACTACCTCCCTTTGTTCCCTTTCCTTTCCCATTATAGCTTTCACTTAAGAGCTGAGAGGATAACAGCAAAATCATGTAATGTTATTATTATTATTATTATTTATTAAGGAATTTATTGCAGATTTCTTGTTACAAACATGATACATGATGCTGAAATCCATATTCTAAAAGACGCTA
>JAQGAP010004588.1:0-10229 GCA_034697805.1 Orchesella bifasciata
GCTTTGTCAATTTTGCTGTTGCTTTTTGGGATCCCTTTTCCACATTCACAGCATGCTCAATACCTCAATTTAGTGATATGAGTAGATTATTTACAAGCAGATGAATTCAACGTGTAAAGATACATTACATAAATCCTTTGCTTTTTTACCATTAAACTTATCAAGATATGTAAAATACAGAATGGTAAAAAAAGTGAAATATGGTCGCTGTCACATTGAAAGTGAGACTTGCAAAAGGTACATGTACAGCGCAAGTGAGCCTCTATCAAATGCTTTTCTGTCACAGATGGCTTTATTATTCTGGAATGCAAAGAACCAGTTTTGCATCAACCCACTGGACAGCTTGTGCTGGATTCCATTTCCGATGCCATTATCGCCTATAAGGCTGATCTCAATGGAGCATCCTTCCTAAGTCCAGATAGCCGGAAACTGGTAACGATGGTTCAGAATCGTCACGATCGTTCCAGCGGTACCACACTGCTTTTACAACATCTAGACGGTATGCTTTTAATCCAAATTCAAAATGTATGCCAACGTTATATAAATATAACATTACAAACCCATGTTTAATAACATTATTATTGATTTTCTCACTTTCTCCATTCCATACATCATGATAAGACCTTTTTATATTTGCTTGGCAAAAAATATGCGAATAAATCGCGTTTTCCTTTTGATAAAGCTTTTTGTAAAAAAAAAATCACAAAGGCATTTTAAAAGCATTGGGTTTGCATCTAGATTACGATTACTACGAGTGTGACTAAAAAATAAAATGTTCCTGTTATGCATCCAATTGGCAATAACAATGTTTCAACATGAATTTACTTTTGGTTTGTTGCAGCAAATGGTCTTCACATTACATTCGATGTAAATACATCATTAAACATCAGTTACGTCGCTTTCTTCCCGTCCCAGCGCTTTCATAGTTATGACCTGTACGCCACGGCAGTGGACAAAGACGACGTTCTATTTGTCGACTTGCACTCAGGTTTGTGAATGATGAATTACTGCTTGTGTCTATGCCTTAAAAAATTGAGCAATTTTCACATAGCTTTTAAGGCTAATATGATTTACTTCAATGGGCTTTTGCCACGCAGGAGAAAACTTTCTCTTTTTTGCTCCATATTCTTGTTTTTGTACATATGGTATGTTTATATGCGTTTATACAGGCAACGTTGAATTAGTGCCAGGGGTCGGCAGAGCCCTAAAAAATCCATCCTGGGAACGAGCCCAGCGCCCGATTGCCTCTGAAGACCTTTTTGGCAAGTATTTGGTGACACCATCAAATGACGCCGTCTATGTAGTTAACGGCCAAAGTCATACTGTAAACTGTCAGGTAGGAGGAATGACCAACCCTAATATGGTTGTATGGTTGTAAATTCACAACGTAAATCAATAAAAAAATATACCAATTTGAGAGACGTCTTTTTATTACCAATAAACCAATAATGCTTTTGATATACTATATATATATTACTATTGATAATACGGTATCTGGTACTTAAAACGATGAATGAAAAATGTAACATCAAAAGTGAAAGTTGAATATTATACAATACTGGAAATCTATATGCGCAATCATTTACACTCATTAGATCAGTCAATATATATAACAAAAACAAACTTAAATTTCATGTTAGAAAACAGGGAAATTGTGTAAAATCGATCGACATTGCTAACTTTAAACGAATAAATGTGCAGTAGTGGATTTCAATTGCTCTGTCTATGAACGAATGTCATGAATGTTTTTAAAATGTAAAGCTGATAGTTAAAAAAATACTGAGATTTGTAGTATGAAATGAAACAGATAGAACCAGGGACTGTGGGGGTAGATTTTTATTAACTTTTATCATTATTATGATTACTAAGTGTGAAACGATATACTACAATGACCCAGTAATCGAAATAAAATATATATTGAGATAATGTATTCCTGTCAGACTTAACTTGTACATTTGATTATCAGTCAGCCAGCCATGAAATTAACTTATGTAATTTTGTGTGCAACTAATAATAATAATTATTACTTTAAGTTTATGGGAGAAAGTATAGAGTGTAGCCAATATCAATAAATGTAATACAAGTGGATGTGCAATATTACGAAAGTCGATATTATAAAGAGTGAATAATAAAAATAAGATAATTTTAAGTAATGGTAACAATCAAAGTAAATAAGTAATTTACAATAATATATATAAGAAAATTAGTGTATCCATTTTATGAGAAGAAAGTTATATTCTGCAAAAGGAAGACATCCGATATAATACATAAACACAGCACAAAATAACATTACTGATGATTATGTGACGATTTATTTATAACGGAAATATGTTAGGTGTAACGTTAATGTAAACTATTTATATTGGCAGCTGATGATACACCTTTCAATTGAAATAAAAACGAAGACAATTCACAATAAAGTGTTTGGTAAATTGTGACAATTATTACATTTGAAGGCATTGTAAAACTCCTTTGTTCCCATTTATTTTAACTTTGATGGACTCTTCGTAACACGTATATCACAATAGCAAAACTCCATCATATCAACGGTTGTTTCATCTAAGCATGCAGGCAATAATTGGTCTTTATCTCTCTGTGACATCTCACTGACTCTTGAGATATGAGATACTTCTGAGACGCCGGAAGTAACTTTATCAAATGTCACCCACGCTTCAAAGTGAAAGTCGCCGGGAATAGTGATAAGTCCTATTATGAGTTGGAGGATTGAGGAAGAATTTCTACCAAATGACTTTACAAACGTCGTATTTTTTTCTGAGAACATTCCACTGGAAGTCACTTTGAGGATTTTTAACCTCTCACAGGAAGATGGAATCATGTTGTTAATAGCACTAACGATTGCTTGCGCTCCCAGCATTATCAACGTTTGATTTTCTCCATAAGTTTTTGGTACATAACAAGCACAATACTCTTGGGGAATTGAAGCCTCTTCACAAGACCGATGTGGATGTTTCTTAAACAAGCTAATGCCATGCGATTTGCGTTGTTGATCCAATTTCATCGCTTGTTTGGGTAGGGAAAGCAAAAAAATATCTCTCAGCATTTCGTGGACATCGAATGGAGTCACCAGCAGCCTATAAATATAAAATGATGGTATATTGCATTTGGGAATCCCATTTGAACATTACAAAAATGTAATTATCACGAGAGATAAAGGTTAAAGGTAGAACCTAGAATTGTGAACCAGAGCTTCTATCCAGTGTTTGTGAGATTTCTGAATGGCTGAAGGGATGGAAACCCAGAACATGGGTAGTTTATCCTCATACCATCCACGAACTGTTCGTCTCACAGATTTGAATCTATAACCATGATCGCTCATGATGAGCAAAACTGTATTTTCTAAAAGTCCTTCCGCATGCATCCTACGCAATGTGTCGGCTAATAGATAATCCATCACGCCGAGTTGGAGAGTGTCTTGATGAGTCAGGTCGGAGAGCCAAGATGTTATGAAGTATGGCATACTTTTTTCCCTACAAGCACTCGCCAAGTCTACTATATAGTCGAAAATGATTTTCTCGGGGCTCTTATACAAGCATCTTGGTCTGTTCTAAAATGATTGAATGTTTTTTTTATTGAAATTGCTATAAACTTCAATAAAAAGAAATCAAGTCAACATCTCACCTTGTTCCTTAATTCACTATACATTGCAATCATGAATGGCCGTAAATAAATATCTACTGGGGGATTAACAAAGCCAGCTTTCCAGAAATTAAAGATTGCATATCTAGGAGCATCCTCAAGATGAGCAGTGAGATACCTGCTCTTTGAAAAACTTTTCCATATATAGGGACACTTGTCTTGAGGAACCCAGCGATTCGATAAACAATTATTTCGTAGTTCCATCTCAGAAAATGATGTCAGCAGCGGCGCAATATTGGGAAATGTATTAGAACCGACTACATTGTGTATAAAATATAGGTAATTATTACGTGCCGTTACAATTTTAAATAATCTTGAACTAAAAGGTATGCACAATATGATGATGATTATTGGAATCTACCTTTGTTATATGCTTTCATCTCTACTGCCTTCAGTGTGTCATTAAGTACTTGAACCGTACGATGCATTAATCGCTGGGAATTCATTCGGGAAGTAGAATCGAGGCCAATTAGTAGAACATTGGGAGGAAGACCATGCTTATTGAATCGCATTTTCATGGAATTTCTGATATTATAGCTGCCTCTACGGTTTCCGTTTTTACTGGCGTTAGTATACTCTGCCCAAAAACTGACTTTGTTCTTGAGATTCCCTGCGGACAGTATTGGCAGGGCGTGAAAACCTTCGTGAATAATTTCCTTCAAACCCTTCAAATTTCCGTTAGCTACACACTTGACCTTGATAAAATTGGAGCGAGGACGTGTTCCACCTTCAGTTTTCATTGGTATGCATTGGGAATATCTGTTTGATTTAAACAGTTTCATTTCCTAATAGTACTAACGTGAAACTTTAAAACTATAAGTTCTCAATTTTTTATGTGTAAAACGTACCTAACTTTTCTATCAACAAGTGATCGCTTAGTTAGGCTGTTAACTTTCTCCCTCAATATCTCGCTGTAGCAGCATGAAATATTGCGTAGATCATGGCCCATTTTTACCAACACGTCAGTATTGATTAGGATAACCTGAATTGACGTAATGCATCAAAACTGCATGTAGTTATTCTTAAATAGATTAGGGATTCGTGGATTTGGTACAAAATTGTTGTATTGAGAAAGGTTAGAGCTTACATTCTTCTTTGTGTATGTTATATTAAAGTGAGCTTGTTCGCATTCAATGATTTCACGGTTTTCCATTTCCGTTTGCAGACGCCCATCTATGCGATGCATATCAAACTCGGGTATTCGACATTTTTCATTATTAACAAGAAACTTGCTTAAACTAGTGTTCTCCAGCCCTTTGAAATCTAAATTGTACCTTGGTATTATTACGGTTGCGTCTTGATCGGAAATCTGTACTTCATTAATGCATAAGTCTGTGTCAACTTACAATTTTCTGATACATCGAGTTTCCTATAAAAGTTAACAACTCTTATCCTCTCATTGACTTTTGAACCTGTCTGTGTTGCAAATATCTTGTCATTAAAAATAAGATTCCGCCTCTTTGGAAGCTCGACCTTTGCAATGATTATCAGGAGAAAGAAGGCCAGAATAAACGGAATCGATTTTCCCACAGACACAGACTTTTGTTCATTTTTAAACTGTGTGTTTTCAACACGTACTTTCATATCTTAAGGTTTTAAAAGTTCACTTAAATGTACAAAGGTTAGACCTGAAAAGCAGTCTTCAAGAAAGAATCTTGGTGTAAGCCGTGATGTGGTCTGCAAAGCACCAGGACTAATTTGTATGAATTTTGTAATATTGCTCACAATAGTTTCCATCAACTACAGCAACTAACTGTAGTATCATAATCATAATCGTCATACAATCCTTTGAGTGTGTTCAAGGTAGTCATAAAAATGAAGATCGCAAATGTTCATTTATGACTGCAATTGAAGAAAAAAAACTCTAAATATTCTATCGACTTACGTTTGGAAATTGGATATTACACAACAGTTTTTATTTAGTAACTCCACAACAATTCATGATTTTTTAACCATGCACACATAGGTAACAAATAGTTGCTGGTATAATACGCAGTAAAAAGGCTTAAAATGTGTTTTTGTATTTACAAAACAACAATTATTGACATTGGTAATGCATTAGTCTAAATACGGTCAATACAACGAGGTAATACCATTGCATTAAGTAAAATCGTGCGGTATTGGTACTTGCTACACTTCACTTTAACCTAATATACGACGATGAACGTGAGTATAATACAAAAACTGGTAAACAAGTGCCAAAAGTATTCCGATAGCTTCGGTAGTACCGAATTGGAAACTCTTCATTAATAATAAACAACAATACAATGAGGTATGAATCTGAATACTCCGAGTTAGTATAAAAAACTTAAACCAGTGTCACAATAACAAGTTTGCTCAAACGACGACATTTCGTGTGAGCTTAAACATGACAAACTTGTGGATATTTTGTTCAGTCTTAATCTATGCCAAACACTGGTGAAAGTATTCGTCGTTTTATTGTATTTTACCCAAACTTCGTACCGGAAATCTCCGGGTACGGTTCTGACTGCAACAATAAGTTGTTCCGGAAGCTCACTTTCTACAGGAATTACTGAAGATGTTCTATCCCTATCTTCAAAGAAAGTACCACTTGCCGATATATATGACAGCTTTAGTTGAGTACAAGCCGATGGAAGATCGTTATTTATGTCTCGGACTATAGCCCTGCCTGCAAGTTCCACGAAAGTTAAGTTGGTTTTGTACTCCACGACCGGTACACAGGCGCAACATTCAGTAGGTATTCCTGCATCATCGCATGATCTAAATGGAAGTTTTTCAAATAAACTGAGCCCACGAAGGGGAGGAGCACGAGACAGAGCTTCCATTTCAGATAACTTTCGAGTGTTAGGTATTTCTAAGACTGCAAACGTCTCAAGAATTGTTTTGTATGTCGCATGTAAATCATACGGCGTACTAAGCTGTCTGTAAGGAACAAAACACAAAGTTTCAAACTGTATAAATTACTTATTGAGTTACGCTTTTTTGTTTACTGATTTACCTTGAATTATAGTATAAAGCTTCAAGCCATGATGGATGAGCCTCTGCTACAGACGCCGGTAACTTTATCCACATTGTTGGAAGCTTGTCTTCATACCACCCTGACGTGGTTTCTCGAACATCCAAAAAGCGATACCCATGATCACTCATAATCAGTAAAATTGTATTCTTCAGCAACCCCTTTTCTAGCAGCTTTAGTATTGTATTAGCTAACAATTCATCCAATGTTTGAATACTGTTCATGTCATCATGTGTCAGATCGGTCAACCAGGAAGTGAGAAAATACGGAATTTGATTAGACTCTGCAACGGATGCTATATTGACAATATAGTCCAAGATTATTTCCTCCGGTCGTTGATTTTCAATACACTCTACCAAGTAAGGCTGTATGAAACAAAAAAAACACGATGCAGACAATGACAATTCTCTGTTTAGAAATAATAAACAGTTTAAATTTACTGAATTAAAATTAGGTATACCCATTCTTCTACGTGGTTGTACGCAGCTATCATGAAGGGTCTCAGATAAATATCAACAGGGGATCGTATAAACCCAGTCTTTAGGTAATTGAAAGAAGCCATTTTCGGCGCATCTTCTAAATGAACTGTTAAGTAGTTTTGTTGAGCAAATTTTTTCCACAGGTAGGGACATTTATCTTGTGGAGTCCACCTGCTATGGTAGCATATTTTGATTAATTCTTCCTCCGAAAATGAAGTCATGATTGGCACCATATTCGGGAAAGTATTTTCACCAACTATTAAAAATATCATAATAAAATGTACGTTAATGTTCCATGCTATTATTGTATTAAAACGATATATAGTATATAGTTTCATCTTAGATTGCAGAAACAGTATTTACCCTTTGTGTATCCTTTAAGTTCTACAGCGTCAATAGTTTCCTCAAGTAGTTTTACTGTGCGATGCATAAATCTTTTAAAATTAATTTGAGAAGTCGAGTCCATTCCAAGTACAAGAATATTTGGAGGAGGTTCTGCCGTCGTCAAGAGTCGCCCACAAGCCTTCTCTTCTTCGCTAAGTTGATCTACATTTTTATGCTTTGCATTTAAACAATTTTTCCAGAATGAAATCTTTCTTTGAATGCTGCGGCTGCTATTATTTCCATTCTCTGTTCCAAATGTAGGAACCGCATGAAAATTCACATATGAAAGTCCTCCCGGCAGCATTCTGACTTCCTTGCATTTAACTTTAACGAAGTCACTTTTAGGCACTGTAACTTTCTCCATTTTATAGCACTCTTCAGAATACCTGGAAAGACACAATAGTCACATTCCATGTGGTTACTTACTTTTCTAATCTTCCATGCTATTTTGAAACTAAGTTGTACCTGAATAAATTATCCGCATCTTTATCAAAAGAAGCTAAAGATTGCTTCACTCGCTCGATAGTATTGTAACAACAAAAAATTTCATCCAAGCTGTAGCCCTTTTCCTCCAATAATTTGTCATTAATCATCAATGCCTAAATAAAGTACACAGTCAAATTGCTATTTCGATTAAGATAAGCATGACAAGAAAAAGCTGGTAATAATTACAGTCAGAATTATTTAAACTTACCGAGTTATGTACATACGTCAAATTCAGTTGACGTTCATGGCATTTATTGGGCTGAACTTTAGTAATAAGTGGCTGTACCAACCGACTCCAAATGTCCATTTCAGGGATTTTACACTTGTCATTGTGAACATGATATTTTACCGTTGACAAATCATTGAGGGGCTGGAAATCTACGGATATATAACAACCACACTTGCTTACAAGAATGTGCCAAAGATATTAGATATGATTATTGGTAATGAAGCGTCTTTGGGGTAGACTTGGTTTGCAAATTGAATGCGATTAATTGTAAGTCATAACAATTATAGCAGACCAATAACCTTTTAACCTAACCATTTAAAATAAATGCTGCGATTAATTTGAATGGTTAGGTTAGGTTAAAAGGTTATTGGTGTTACGCTATGACCATTTGTTAGATTATCTGTGGCTATGACTGACAATAATTGTCGGGAATAATTATTATATCAGACTATCTTCTAATGTTGCAGGTTCTGTTGCAAATAAAATCTCCCCCAAATGCGTCTCATTAACCTTTGAACTTACAGTTATTCGATAAGTCAATAACAACGGTATCCTCCTGGAACTGAAAGACTCTCCGCTTGTACGTGAATGATAAGAGCATTGCGCTGAGAACTATGCAGCCCACCCCACTCCAAAAGACGTTTGACCATGAACGATACAAATACCTGCATCGTCTTAGCCTAAACATACTTAGGCCACGCATCATCTAATTAAAATTGCACTTTCTCTTCCTCAACTTTCAAAAGCTTGAACTATTGTTGTAAACCCGGATTCTGATTTGATTATTCCAATTCCCAAGCTCAAGCACTTCAAAGATGTAAAGGTAGAAAAAAGAAACATGTTTATTCTGTCATCTGTGCATTTCCTCTGGATTCAGTGCAAGATAAGACTTCATTGATATCGCTAATACAGCAATTGGTTGTGACAACTGCTTTAGGAAAAGGAAAACTTTAATTGTCAATATGAAATTTTCCAGTTAGTCTTCTTCAGGAATGATAAGGGGAACACAGAAAACAGCGAAATCAAAATTGTCAACTGTCACTACAGCTGAGGGAAAACAATATCACTTGCAGGCACTATTTGATAACATTCACCTAAAAGGTCAATAAATTGGTCAGTTGCAGCTGCGCTGCGTCAGTTATAACTTGCAAATTTGTAATATAATTTGGGTTTCCTTAACTAGTCATTCAACTAAAATTGGCTTCAAGGTTAGATTGAGTTTCCTACTCGTGTACAATGTAAATACAAAGAGTATTGTTTCCGAGCAAAGAAAAACAGATATGGTCAAGGTCATTTGAGAGGATTTTTATTTTTTGATACTTTTGATATCGACGAACATCATATGGAAAAGTGTTCAGGATAAAAATACTCGACGTGGTCTCCTAAAAAATGTGTGCATGCATAATTCATGATGGTCAGTTAACATCAGTAGTTTTGTATGGTGTTGGTGTGATGTAGCTTATGAGCCGGAGCGGAAGTTTATCATAACTCAACGTGTAGATTGCAGAATAGAAAAGGAATTTTCTCTACAGTTGGAAATACCAAAGTTATAACAAAAATATCCAATCCAAACATACAGCTCCTTTGTCCTTATGAAGTCGAGAAGTTAAGATGTAACACCAAACCAAAAGATAAATTCATATTCACACGGAATACCACTTTGTTCATTCCACTCAAGACAGCTTGTATACAACAAAGGCAAGAAAGAAATGTTCCCTTTTTGCACCGTCGATAACCAAGCTGAATTAGCCAAGTAGCTATTGCTATTGCAATAGAAACTTCAAATAGTCAACTTGACTTTTTCGACTCACTTTTAAAACTGACTCATTGCTTTTTCTTGGCTATTGTACAGCACTCGTCACTCATGGAACTCTTTTTGTCTCGTTTGCATGAAAATAATACGAATTTTAGGTAGTTTCCGATCGGTTGAGTTGAGAATTTGGTTTACAGTTTCGAGCACGTCACATTTTAAGCCGATTAGCATTTTATGGTTTTC